>CM035415.1:80694818-80697318 GCA_020310875.1 Ceratopteris richardii
TGTTTTGGCCATATATCGTGTAGTAGAATGGAAAATCTTTCTTCTTCTGGCTACTTACCTGTGTTATCTTTCTCTGATTTTTCATTTTGTGAGCATTGTCAATATGAGCAAACTAGAAATGTGCATAGAACGCACATTGAATCTTCAATTCAACCTTTAGATCTCTTTCATACAGATGTGTGTGGTCCTATGCCCACTAGGTCCTTAGGTGGTCCTCTTTACTTTGTCACTTTCATAGATGATGCTACTATAAAAGTTTGCCTATATCCTATCAAATCGAAGGATATGGTATTCCCTACTTTCAGAAAATGGCTTGCTTCAGTTGAGACTGAAAAAGGAACTAAGCTTAAGGCTTTACGTTTAGATAATGGGGGTGAGTATACCTCACATGAACTTAGCCTTTTCTGTCAGTCTAGAGGGATTCATAGAGAGTTTACAACTCCTTATACCCCAGTACAGAATGGTGTAGCTGAGAGGATGAATAGAACTATTCAAGATAGAGTAGTCTCTATGTTGCATCATGCAAACCTCTCATAAGGCGTTTGGGCAGAAGCAGTATTGATTGCAGTTCATGTGATTAACCTTTCACCTAGTACTACCAAAGGTCTGAAAGTGGCACAAGAGCTCACGACAGGGAAGCCACCATATTATGATCATCTTCGAGTTTTTGGGTATGAAGCATATGTTCATATACCCAAGAATCTTAGACAAAAGTTGGACCATAAGTCAAAGAAATGCATTTTTCTTGGATGTGGTTGAGAAGGACAATTTGGATATCGCTTATGGGATCCTAGAACATGGACAGTAATCAGAAGTAGTGATGTCATTTTCACTGAATCTAAGATGCATAAACAACCCATTAAGGAGGTTGAAGTGAGAAAAGTGGTGTTTGAGGATACTAGTCCTCCAGTTAGCATGCATAAAAATGTTGCACATAGTGATGTTCAAGAGAATGTCCATTCAGATCGGTTTGCACGTTCTTGTTCAGCAACCATTGAGATGTTCTGCACGTGTCTCACATCCACCTAATAGATATGTTCCAGGTTTAGATTTTGTTATGCTAACAGATGCCAGTGAGCCTTCTTGTTACAAGGAGGCTATGCAGACAGAGGATCATGTCAAGTGGGAGCATGCCATGAAGAGTGAGTTCGATTCTGTTCACAAGAATGGTACTTGGGATTTAGTACCTTTCCCAAATGGTAGGAAAGATTTACCATGTAAATGGGTATATAAGCTGAAATTTACATCAGATAGTGCTTCTCCAAAGTATAAAGCATGACTTGTTGCAAAGGGTTTTAAGCAACAACATGGTGTTTATTTTGAGGAAATCTTCTCTCCATGTGTCAAGATGACTACCTTGTGAATGTTGCTTGGATTCATTGCAATGGAGGACTTAGAGTTAGTCCAAATGGATGTGAAAACTGCTTTCTTGCATGGAGATCTTACAGATGAGATCTATATGGAACAACCTAAGGGTTATGTAGTTCCTGGCAAGGAAAGTCTAGTTTGTAAGCTCAAGAAGAGCTTGTATGCACTTAAATAGTCCCCTAGACAATGGTACCAAAAGTTTGATGTTTTTATGAAGTCTCAGAGCTATTCTAGAAGCAATGAGGATCATTGTCTCTACATAAAGTGATGCTCAGATTGCAGCTTGATATGTTTGATACTTTATGTCAATGATGTATTGATTGCTGGAAAGTCCTCTTATGACTTGTCAATTCTCAAAAAGAAGTTGAGTCAGACATTTGATATGAAGGATTTGGGGATGCCAAACATATTCTTGGCATGAGCATTACTCTTGATAGGAGTAAAAGATGCATATACTTGTCTCAAAGTGAGTACATATCCAAAGTACTTCACAGGTTCAATATGCAAGGTGGAAAGGCATTGAGTACACCTTTACCCACATATGTGAAATTGAGCAAAGATGATTGCCCTAAATTAGATGAGGAAAAGGAACTCATGACCAAAATTCCCTATCAGTCTGCTGTTGGTAGTCTCATGTATATTATGGTAGCTACGAGACCAGACAGTGCATTTGCAGTGGGAGTTGTGAGCAGATATTTGTCTAATCTTGGCAAGATACATTGGGAAGCGGTCAAGATGAATTTGAGATATCTGAGTGGCACTAGAACAAGTGTCTATGCTTAGGTAGAGGGTGAGCTATCACTTCATTAGAGATTGGTTAGCCACTAAGTGCATTATTCTTGAGAAGGTTCACACTCGAGATAATGCTGCAGATGCTTTGACTAAAGCTCTACCACAGGATAGCTTTCGACACTGTTGTCACTTGATGGGGGTTACTTGATTCTTGATCTTACACGGTCACTTATATACTGTGTAACATGCCCATGAGTTGGGAGGTATAGGTTGTATATATACACTCAGCTATTCTTTATCATTCTTTATTTTTCTCCCATAGTTACATTGGCCATGTTGGCCTTTAGTGGGAGATTGTTACCGTTAGTGTCCATGTGAAAGGCCAAATGGCCACTGGACA
>CM035415.1:80712318-80714818 GCA_020310875.1 Ceratopteris richardii
AGGAAAGCTAGCTTATGGTCAGAGTTCACCACATTCAAGAAAAAGCAAAATCAGAGCATTAGTGATTATGTCACTAAGATGAAGGACTTGGCAGATAGTCTTGGATCTATTGATGAGGATATTGAAGATCATAGGCTGATAGCACAATTACTTGCAGGGTTAAGAGGTGATGAGAGGTGGAAGCCCTTTGTACTTTCAACAGAACTCTCATTAAACCATTATGTGCCAGAACTGAATCAATTACTTGGATTGATGCTCACATTTGAGCAAGACTTGAAGTCAGATGGAGACAAAGGTCAAAGTTCTGCAATGTATGTGAAGAACAAAAAGAAAGGAGATAAAGGCAAAGCAAAGGATGAAGAAGAGTCAACAACTCAAGCAAATTATGCAAAAGGAAGAGGTTTTGGCAGAGGTAAAGGTCGAGGAAATGGAAGAGGTAGAGGTAATCAGAACAATAACAAGAAGACATGTTGGATTTGTGGATTGAGCAATCATTTAGCATATGATTGTTGGCATAATCAACAAGGAGCAAGTCAAAATCAGAACAACAATGGCAGAGGAAGAGGTGGAAGATTTCAGAATCAATTTCAAAGAGGAAGACAGAATTCAAGAGGAGGTTTTGGTAGAGGTGGTGGAAGAAATCGGAATCAGAACCAATCTTACAACACCACATATTACAATTATGCAAATGATACACAGAATGACAACCATACAACATTGATGATGAATTCAATAAGTTCATCAGAGAAAGAGGATCTCAAGGTATTTTATATTGACTCTGGTTGTTCAAATCATTTGTCAGGTAATATAGAATTATTGTCAGAATTGGAAGAAGGCAATTCTAGTCATACAGTACAAACAGGTGACAATACAAAACATAATGTGCATTCAATTGGAAAAGTGAAGTGCAGGAGTGGAGCTGATTTATTAACAAATGTTTTGTATGTTCCAACAATACCAAAGAATCTGATTAGTGTTAGACAAATAGTGGAGAAAGGTTTTCAAGTCAGATTTACAAATGAAGGGGTATTTGTTGAAGATCTAGAGGATGCATACAAACCCATTGTTTGTGGTAAGAAGGAAGGTAGACTTTTTACTCTCAAAGTGCAAGGAAATGTTGGTCAAGCCCTAATCACACATGGTGATGAAGTAATTACAGAGTTAGATCTTTGGCATAAAAGATTGGGACATTTCAATGAAAGAGGAATCAAAACTATGGTGGAGAACCAATCTGTAATGGGGCTACCAAATGTGAAGAATCAACATATGATATACAAGTGTGAAGCTTGTCAGATGGGAAAAGCTCATAGACTACCATTTCAGAAGAAAGGTTTCAAGCATGATGGTTTCCTTGAACTCATACATACAGATGTATGGGGACCAACAAAAGAAGGTTCAATAAATGGATCTAGGTATTATGTATTGTTTATTGATGATGCTACAAGGTGGATAACCCTTTATGTTCTAAAGGAAAGATCAGAAGTCTTTCGAGCCTTCAAACATTTTCATGCTTATGCAGAAAGAGTTACAGGTCACAAACTCAAGAGGCTAAGGTCTGATGGAGGGGGAGAATACTTCTCCCAAGAGTTTAATGACTATCTTTGGAATGCAGGTATCAAGAGAGAGATAACTTGCAGGTACACACCTCAACATAATGGGGTGGCAGAAAGGAGAAATAGAACATTGGTTGAATTTGCAAGAGCAATGTTAAAGGAAAAGAATTGCCCTAATTATCTTTGGGCTGAGGCTGTTAATACAGCTACATACCTTGTGAATAGGCTACCATGTGGAGCTTTGAATGGTATGACCCCCTATGAAGCTTGGTGGGGTAAGAAACCAACACTTGACCATTGTAAAGTGTTTGGATCAATTGCCTATGCTTATGTGCCATCACAACTCAGACATAAGCTTGAACCAAAGGCAGAAAAATATGTGTTTATTGGGTATGATGAAAAGCAAATGGGTTATAGGCTATGGAGCCCTTTAACTAAACATTTTATTGTTTCCAGAGATGTGACTTTTGATGAACAGAAGAGTTGGTATGCAGATAAAGATTGTGACCTTGAAACATTTGAAGAAGAGATAAGAAGGAATGCAAAAGGTAAGTCACATATGCAGATAGATGGAGATGAAGAACATATGCAAGCAAGCACATCAAGAGTGGGATCATATAGAAGGAATGAAGATGGACCAATATTTGATGAAGAAGTACATCCAGATATACATGAAGAGTGTGAACCAAGAAGGTCAACCAGAATGAGGAAGCAACCTACAAGGTATTCCTATGATACTTCTTACTTGACTCAGAAAAATTATGCTTACATGGTTAAGGAAGATGAAGAACCTCAAAGCTATGATGAAGCAAAGGGTAAGAGACAATGGGAAGTAGCAATGAAGGAAGAGTTTGATGCACTTGAAGAGAACAAAACTTGGGAACTTGTTCCAAAGCCTAATGCTAAGAAAGTGATTGGAAATAAATGGGTTTATAAAATCAAGAAGC
>CM035415.1:80717318-80737318 GCA_020310875.1 Ceratopteris richardii
CTTGGACAAAGCTTTATCAAGGCTTCACTTGAAGCAAGGTTCATATGAACATATGCTTAGATGTTCTTACTTTTTACCCCTTTGTAAAAGTCTATATGACTTGGCATTTTTATGTAATCACTTTAGTCACTTACCTACTTCATTAGTCGTGGAAAAGGGAATGATTTAGTGGAGAGAATATCTCCCTACTTTTTAGTAGAGATATTCTAGGGAGCCTAAGTTTGAATTTGAAATTCAAATTAACCTTCAACTCCTATAAAAACTACAAGCAAAAAGTCGCGGGTGTCCATCATCAATCCCGAGGCTATTCTGTACCATTCATTGAGTGTGTAAGGCCTACTCCATAGCTTGCACCTCTGAGTACCATTGTGCTATGTCTATCATACCAATGGGAATGTACATTCATATGATATAATACAAATACTTACATTCATCATCTCTGTTTTGTCTGAGTCTCCTACTCCAAGTCTGTCAACTTCCAAGGAGCATTTCTCAGTGCTCACTGAACCAAATCAAGAGTTCAATATCTTATTGGAACCAGCTCAAGGTCTTCTACAAGCATACAAAATCTCAAAAGATTTCATTAAGCTATTTGGGAGAAATCGCGCTCGAAGCAGTCACTGGTCTATCTCTGCAACTCTCCTAAAAAGTCGGGGGTAATCAGAATTTTGCTAAACTTATTTCTCAGTGTATGGTTTATCAATTTGAGTGATTCCACTTGTAATTGGTAGCTTATTAAGATACTTTAATACTCCCAAAAGGAATTGTTTCAATTGCAAGTGTGCTGGTCACACTGAGCATAACACTGAGCAGGTATCATTACAGAAATAGCAAGTTTTTTGGATCTGTGAAGGAACCAAGTTATCTGTTTTGGTTTGATCATTACACAAACCATTTACAAAGTACATATATGGTTTCTTGGTATCATTTGAAAGCTCAAGGAGTCTACTAAGCATTTCTGGAATCAAAGGAGGGCTGGTGTGAAGCAGGTATAGCAGCACCAACTCATTTCTTGAGTGCATCCAACCATCACTCCCAACAGTGGTATCAGAGCAAATAAGGTAAACATGGGTGATGGATTTCCTTCATTCATTGACAAATTGGATAGGAACAACTACCAAGCTTGGTCATTGAGAATGAAGACCTATCTACAAGGAAGGAGCTTGTTTGGATACATATCAGGAGATGAGGAATTACCCTCATTCAAGACTAGAGGACTACCCACAAAGGATGAACATGAAAGACTCAACCAATGGTGTGCAAAGGATGCTTTGGCAAGGTCTTACCTTCTAAACTCTATATCTGACTTTCTTTTACCTCATGTAAGGAATTGTAAGACTTCCCAAGAGACTTGGGAAACCTTGTCAACCTACTTTTCTTCTAACACAAGGGCTAGGAAGAATCAATTGTGGATTGAGTTCACAACCCTTAGGAAGCAGCCCAAGCAACCAGTCTCAGAGTATGTGACAAAGATTAAAGATGTGGCAGACCAACTAGCAAGCATTGGAGAGGAGATTGAAGAGGAGCAAATAGTCAGGCAAGTAAGAAATGGACTCAAGGCAGATGATAAGTGGGAAAGTTTCACCACTGCAATGGACCTCTATATGGACATGCATACCCCAGATCTCACAACACTTATGGGCCAACTATTCACACATGAAGCAAAGTTTACAAAGGCAGGAGATCAATCAAAAGGTAACAACCCCTCTGCTCTCTATACTGATAAGAAAGTTAAAGATAAAGGCAAAGGGAAGAAACAAGATGAAGAAGGCTCTACCTCTCAAGCTAATTATGCAAGGAGAGGTAGGTCATCTAGAGGAAGAGGCAGAGGAGGTAAGTCAGGTAGGGGGAGACCCTACAACTCATCACCATGCAACATTTGTGGATTGTCCAATCATACAACAGATGAATGCTACAATAATTACAAGAATCAGAGAGGAAGAGGCTACTCAAGAGGTGGATACTCTCAAGGGAGAGGCAGATTCAACCAACATCAAGGCTACAATGGATACAACAACCAATACAACAACAACTACAACAACAACCACAATGGTAATTACCAAGGTGGATTCAGAAATAGAAGAGACTACAACAATTACACAGAGGAGCAAGATGACTCCCTATTGATCATGAATATGACCTCCAAGGCAGGTACAAATGATGATCATTTATTTTATATTGACTCAGGATGTTCTAACCATGTAGCTGGCAATGTGGCACTACTTTCTGATTTGGAAGAGCCCAAGGGCAAACATCAGGTACAAACAGGTGATGACACTAAACATTCTATTGTTAAGATTGGAAATGTGAAGACATGTGACGGTAACCAGAACCTATTGAGCAGGGTACTCTATGTACCAACCATCACCAAGAATCTAATGAGTGTTGGCCAGATTGTGGAGAAAGGTTTGCAGGTCAGATTCACACAACATGGAGCATATGTGGAGGACCCAAGACATGGATTCAGAAGGATAGCCAAAGGCAAGAAATCAGGTAGATTGTTTACTTTTGAGCTAGAAGACACCAAGAACATTGCTTTGTATAATTACAAGGATCAGACACTTTCAGAGTTAGAAATATGGCACAAGAGATTAGGGCACATAGGTGAAAGAACCCTAAAGCAAATATGCAGGGATCAATGTGTGCTTGGGATACCTAATGTGTCCAAGCAACACATGATTTACAAGTGTGGATCATGTCGATTTGGTAAGTCTCACAGGTTACCCTATTCAAGGAAAGGTTTCATGCATGAAGATTACCTAGACTTGGTACACACAGATGTTTGGGGACCTAGCAAGGACCCTTCTATCTCAGGTTCAAGGTATTATGTGTCCTTCATTGATGATTATAGCAGGTGGACCATTTTATACTTTATGAAGCATAAAGATGAAGTGTTTAATTGTTTCAAGAGGTATCTTGCACTTGTTGAAAATCAAACAGGAAGAAGCTTGAAGAGGCTAAGGTAAGATGGTGGAGGAGAGTACTTCTCCAATGAGTTTGAAGATTTCTTGCAGGAAAGAGGCATCAAAAGGGAGATTACTACAAGGTACTCACCTGAACAAAATGGGGTAGCTGAAAGAAGGAATAGACTCATAGTAGAAACAGCTAGGTCTATGCTTAATGAGAAAAAGTTACCAAATTATCTTTGGGCAGAGAGTGTATCCACTGCCACCTATCTCATAAACAGGTTGCCATCCAAATCACTTGATGGCATGACACCATATGAAGCTTGGCATGGTAAGAGACCCTCTCTGGATCATTGCAAAATCTTTGGTTGTGTAGCATATGTGCATATTCCCTCACAGGTAAGGGGAAAGCTAGATCCCAAGGCTGAAAAATGTATCTTCATTGGTTATGATTTGAACCAAAAGGGATACAAATTCTACAACCCAACAAACAAAGGGTTTAAGGTAAGCAGAGATGTCATCTTTGATGAGAATGACTCTTGGTATGAAAATGAATGCAGGAAGATTAGTCTACCCTATGACATGGAAGAAGATTTTCCAAAGCTCACCAAGGAGGAACCAATTCAGCAAGAAGATTCAAGCTCAGATGATGATGATAAAATAAACCTTGAAGAGTTCAAGGCTTGGAAGTCCAAAGGGAAGATGAAGATGAAGCAGCTAGAAGATAAACCAGAATCTTCAACTCAAGCAATGAGGAGATCTCAGAGAGAAAAGAAGAAGCCTATCAGATTTGGGTATGACACATCACTTGTAACTAAACATTCTGTATATCTTGCAAAGGACTTGTTAAATGAAGAACCAGGTACTTATGAAGAAGCAATTACCAAACCAGAATGGAAAGAAGCCATGGATGAAGAGATGGAAGCTCTCAAGGAAAGTGATACTTGGGACTTGGTACCCAAGAAAGACTCTATGAAGGTAATAGGATCCAGATGGATCTACAAACTAAAGAAGAACTCAGATGGAACAATAAACAGGTACAAAGCTAGGTTGGTAGCCAAGGGTTTTGCACAAACCCAAGGCATTGATTATGAGGAGACATTTTCTCCTGTGGCTAAGATGCCAACCATCAGAATATTAGTGAGTGTAGCTGCATCCAAGAATTGGAACATGTACCAATTAGATGTCAAGAATGCTTTCTTGAATGGATGGATATCTGAAGAAGTCTACATGTCACAACCACCTGGCTATGAAGATCCAAAAAAGGTACATTATGTTTGTAAATTGAAGAAGGCTCTGTATGGTTTAAAGCAGGCACCTAGAGCATGGAATTACAGGTTGACAACCTATCTCCAAGACCAAGGATTTGTGATGAGTAAAGCAGACACTTCTCTATTCATAAAGAGAAGTAGTACAGAGGTAATCTACTTATGTGTTTATGTTGATGACATCATCATTACAGGTAATGATGTCAATGGGATTAGACACATCAAAGGACAGATGATGAAAGAATTCAAGATTAGTGATCTTGGATTATTGAAGTACTTCTTAGGTCTTGAGTTAGTCTACACCAACTCAGGTATATATATCACTCAAAAGAAGTATGTGCAGGATATGGTCAAGAAGTTTGGTTTGCAGGATGCTAAGGTATCTACTACTCCAATGGAGGTCAACCTAAAGCTAAGTGCTCATGAAGGAGAAGAAGTCCAAGACATCACAGGGTATCAAAGTATGGTAGGTAGTTTGAACTATGCTACCTTGACAAGAATTGACATAGCATATGGAGTTAGTGTGCTTAGTCAATTCATGCACAAACCAAGGGTACCTCACCTAGAGGCAGCAAAGAAGATCTTGAAGTATCTGATGGGAACTCAAAGTTATGGTTTGTACTTTCCATATACATCAGATATTGACATTGAAGTTTACTTAGATGCAGATTGGGCAGGATGCAAGGATGATAGGAGAAGCACCTCAGGATACATTTGTTTTGCAGGAGATAAGCCTATTTCTTGGTCAGCCAAGAAGCAACCTACAGTGGCATTGTCATCCACTGAAGCAGAGTATAGAGGGCTTGCCAATGCTACTCAAGAAGCTATCTGGTTGAAGCTTCTATATACAGAGTAAGGTCTACACACAAGACCACCAATCATCTTTGGAGACAACACTAGTTCTCTTCACCTTGCAGCTAATCCAATATATCATGCCAGAACCAAACACATAGAGGTTCATTACCACTATGTGAGAGAGAAGTTGCTTAGTAAAGACATTCAATTGACTTATGTGTCTACTAATATGCAATGTGCAGATTTACTTACAAAGGCATTGGATGGAAACAAGTTAAGCAGATTCAAATCCATGATTGGATTGCAGGATGTAATTGAAGACTGAAAGAGAAGACTTAAGCCAAAGTGTTTGGCTTGAGGGGGAGCTCTTGGTGCATATCAAGCCTTCACACATTGGCTTGGCATCATGGAAGACTAGCTTGGACAAAGCTTTATCAAGGCTTCACTTGAAGCAAGGTTCATATGAACATATGCTTAGATGTTCTTACTTTTTACCCCTTTGTAAAAGTCTATATGACTTGGCATTTTTATGTAATCACTTTAGTCACTTACCTACTTCATAAGTCGTGGAAAAGGGAATGATTTAGTGGAGAGAATATCTCCCTAATTTTTAGTAGAGATATTCTAGGGAGCCTAAGTTTGAATTTGAAATTCAAATTAACCTTCAACTCCTATAAAAACTACAAGCAAAAAGTCGCGGGTGTCCATCATCAATCCCGAGGCTATTCTGTACCATTCATTGAGTGTGTAAGGCCTACTCCATAGCTTGCACCTTTGAGTACCATTGTGCTATGTCTATCATACCAATGGGAATGTACATTCATATGATATAATACAAATACTTACATTCATCATCTCTGTTTTGTCTGAGTCTCCTACTCCAAGTCTGTCAACTTCCAAGGAGCATTTCTCAGTGCTCACTGAACCAAATCAAGAGTTCAATAGCTCATTGGAACCAGCTCAAGGTCTTCTACAAGCATACAAAATCTCAGAAGATTTCATTCAGCCATTTTGGAGAAATCGCGCTCGAAGGAGTCAGTGGTCTATCTCTGCAACTCTCTTAAAAAGTCGGGGGTAATCAGAATTTTGCTAAACTTATTTCTCAGTGTATGGTTTATCAATTTGAGTGATTCCACTTGTAATTGGTAGCTTATTAAGGTACTTTAATACTCCCAAAAGGAATTGTTTCAATTGCAAGTGTGCTGGTCACACTGACCATAACACTGAGCAGGTATCATTACAGAAATAGCAAGTTTTTTGGATCTGTGAAGGAACCAAGTTATCTGTTTTGGTTTGATCATTACTAAAACCATTTGAAAAGTACATATATGGTTTCTTGGTATCATTTGAAAGCTCAAGGAGTCTACTAAGCATTTCTGGAATCAAAGGAGGGCTGGTGTGAAGCAGGTATAGCAGCACCAACTCATTTCTTGAGTGCATCCAACCATCACTCCCAACATAGATAGATAGATGCATAGATAGAAAGATAGATGCATAGATAGATAGATAGATAGATAGATAGATAGATAGATAGATAGATAGATAGATAGATAGATAGATAGATAGATAGATAGATAGATAGATAGATAGATAGATAGATAGATAGATAGATAGATAGATAGATAGATAGATAGATAGATATATAGATAGATAGATAGATCGATCGATCGATAGATAGATAGATAGATAGATAGATAGATAGATAGATAGATAGATAGATAGATAGATAGATAGATAGATAGATAGATAGATAGATAGATAGATAGATAGATAGATAGATAGATAGATAGATAGACAGACAGATAGATAGACAGACAGATAGATAGACAGACAGATAGATAGATAGACAGATAGATAGATAGATAGGTAGATAGATAGATAGATAGATAGATAGATAGATCGATAGATAGATAGATCGATAGATAGATAGATAGATAGATAGATAGATAGATAGATAGATAGATAGATAGATAGATAGATAGATAGATAGATAGATAGATAGATAGATAGATAGATAGATAGATAGATAGATAGATAGATAGATAGATAGATAGATAGATAGATAGATAGATAGATAGATAGATAGATAGATAGATAGATAGATAGATAGATAGATAGATAGATAGATAGATAGATAGATAGATAGATAGATAGATAGATAGATAGATAGATAGATAGATAGATAGATAGATAGATAGATAGATAGATAGATAGATAGATAGATAGATAGGTGGGAGCTCCGAATACTCCTCGGTAGCCCTCGAGGAAGCTGGCTGTGGTACGGAGGAAGCCATACTGCTAATGAATACGAAGAGCACGATAAGCTAACGCTCTGAAATGAAGGTTAAGGGTCAGGAAAACATATAGGCAACCACTAAGTGTCGAAATTGACCAAAATTGAGTCAAAATTCAGAATCTGCATGTTGAAAATCCTAAGAACGATAAAAAAAAACACAGAAAATAGAGATGGGAAGATGGGGAAATGATTAAAAGAATGAAAGAGGGAATTTACAAAGAGAAAAAAAAAAGAAAGAAAGAAAGAAAGGGAGAGAGAAATGAAATTTAAAAAAATGAATTAAATTGAAAAATTAATGAATAGAAAAAAATTTAAATAAAAGAAAATAAAATTAAAGAAAATAAATTAAATAAAAAAATACATAAATAAATAAATAAAAATAAAAAAATAAAAAATAAAAAATAATAAAAAAATATAAAAAAATAAAGAAAAGTAAAAAAAATTAAAAAAATTAAAAAACTAAAAAATTGAAGAAATTTAAAAAAAATAAAACAAAATAAAAAATAAAATAAATAAAAAAATAAAAAAAGAAAAAAAAGAAAAAGAGGAGAAAATACTTGAGGACGATCCACGCGAGGGGGGAGGGAGTTGGAAGAGGAAGGATGTATATATAGGGGGGGGGGAGGGGGGTGGCTGTGGTTGCGGGTGGGCGGAAAGGCGCGGGCGGGTGCGGGGGGGGGGAGGGGGGGGAGGTGGGGGGGGAAAGGGGGGGAAAGGGGGGGGGAGGGGGAAGGGGGGAGGGGGGTGAGGGAAGGGGGGAGGGCGTGAGCGGGTGTGGGGGAGGGGGGGCTGCGGTTGCGGGTGGGTGGAGAGGCACGGGCGGGTGCGAGGGGGGGGGGGAGGGGGGTGAGGGGGGTGAGGGGGTGGGGAAGGGGCTGCGGTTGCGGTTGCGGGTGGGCAGAGAGGCGCGGGCAAGTGCGGGGGGGGGGGAGGGGGGGGGAGAGGGGGGGGGGAAGGGGGTGGGGGAAAGGGGGGGGAGGGGGGGCTGCGGTTGCGGGTGGGCGGAGAGGCGCGGGCGGGTGGGGGTTGGGGAGGGGGGAGGAGGTGGGGGGAAAGGGGGGAGTGTGAAGAGAGATGGTGGATGCAATCCAAAGATGAGTAGGTGCCGCTACAACCAGCTTCACACCAGCCAACTGAGACTTCAGAGTTGATTAGTAGACCCTTTGAGCTTCCTAAATCCACCAAAATATCAGCCAAGTACTTTGGAACATGTATCCCAAAAGTTTAAGTCAAGACCGACAAGTTGCGAAATGACTAGCTCCCAAAACTTGCTATTTTTGGACATACACCTGCTGGAAAAAATGAACAGTGCTCTCAACCTGGAAGGAATTAGAAAAATTCCTTTTGGGCATAGCAAATAGACTTAGCAAGCTTCCTATTCCAAGTTAAAACACTTCAAATGATGGACTGAGCACTGAGAACAAGTTTCATCAAGTTCTGGAACATTCCCACAATTCTCGGGGCTCTGCAGAGATAGACCAGTAAGCAGTAAAATGCAGATATCTCCAAAAGTATAAATCCAATGACCTTGAAAATTTGTAGGTAGAAACTAGACAGTGAGAGCTATCCAACGCACTTTAAAACACTGAAAAAGGTTCAGTAAAACTCGAGATATGACCTTCTGAAGTTACTGCTCTGAGTGAGTATAGCAGAGAACAAAACAGAGAGGTAGATGATAATAAATGTATAGATTCACATATGATTACAACCACATTGGCAATGAATCTTTGCACAATGGGAGTAGAATGATAGAGCTATGGAGTAAGCTCTTCAATCTCTACAAAATGACATGAAGTGGTCACGTACAAGGCTTGCTAATCGCCTCTTCCTTCTTGCTCCTTTTATAGCAATTCTTGGAGGGAGTTTTGAATTCGAATTCGAATGGCTCCACCTAAAAGTGATCCCCAAAGTTAGGAGAGATTCCCTCAGCTCAAAAATTCGTGATTTTGGTAGTTGGAGCCACGAATTTGCTTTTACATCATGGATGAGGTAAGCCATCCTTTTACTTTTTTCTTTTTCCATTTACAAGAGATAAAATGTACTCTTTTACAAGAGGTGTTCACATGACTACTCATGTGACTTACAAATGAGGATAATATCAAACATATCAAGCATGTAGGCTTGGGCAAAATGCACCAACAGGGAGGGGGGGCTGCGATTGCGGGTGGGCGGAGAGATGCCGACGGGTGCGAGGGGGGGGGGAGGGGAAGGGGGGGCTACAGTTGCGGGTGGGCGGAGAGGCGCGGGCGGGTGCGGGGGGGGGGGAGGGGGGGCTACGGTTGCAGGTGAGCGGAGAGGCGGGGGCGGGTGCGGGGGGGGGGGGGGGGGGGGGGAGGGGGGCTGCGGTTGCGGGTGGGTGAAAAGGAGCGGGCGGGTGCGGGGGGGAGGGGGGGAGGGGGGGGAAAAAAGAGGGGGGGGGGAAGGGGGGTGGAAAGGGGGGGGCTGCTCGGGGGGGTGGGGGAGAGAGTGTTTTTTTTTGTTTTTTTGGATGCCATTTTTTTCAGTGCCATTTTTTTTTACAAAATGCCTAAATTTAGAGGAAAAGAAAAATGTTGAAAAAGTATAAAAATATCCAAAAGATGCAGGAAAAATTTTCCAAAATTCTGGATAGGGTCTAAGGTAATATCCTCCCCCAAGACCATACAAAGCCTCCTATATTTCATTAATTTGGCAATATAATGACTATTGAAAGGGATGAAAAATGCTAAAAAAATGCTAGAAAAAAATTCCCATAAATACCCAGAAATTGTACTTTTGCACAGGTTATGAAATGCCTTCTAGGATTGCTAAAAACTCAAGGGATAAGCATGCATTTGATAAAGAAAACTCCTAAAACTGAGCAACATGAAATGAGAAAGCTATGTACAACCTGGACAGATTTTGCAGTTCCAGGTGATCCATACTTCTTCAAGTTTGTTGATGGTAGGCCTTGAGCCTTGATATGTCGACCAGTGGCAAGGCCTCTCCTGTCAGTGTCTCCAACTTAACAACACCCCAATTCAGCATTGATTTAACTCTATAAGGTCCTTCCCAGTGTGGAAGCAATTTTCCTCTCACTTGTGTTTGACGATGACGTCTATGGAGAAGAGCTAACATGCTTGGCTCTATGTTGATGTTCCACAGATTTCGATCATGTGCCTCCTTCCTCTTCATCTGAGTTTCTAACAATTGTTTTGTTGCTAGTAGATGAATCTCCTCCACTTTATGCAGGGCTCCCAGCCTCTGAGAGACACCATAATCTTTCTTATCCTGCATGAATGCCACTTTAGGGGATCCATGAAAAAATTCAAAGGGTTCAATTGGCAGTATGCCATAAACTAGTTGGAATGGAGAATATCCGGTGGTCTCTTTGTAAGCTAACCTATATGCCCATAGGGTACCTTGAAAAGCAATGCCCCAGGGAGTAGGTTGTAACATACATCCCTTCCTTAACATGGAAATTAATACCTTATTCGTTGACTCAGCCTGTCCATTTGCTCTTGGGTAGTAGGCACAAGAGGTCCTATGTAAAATTCTATACCTGCTGAAAATTTCCTACAAGACCTTATTCACAAAATGAGAACCCTGGTCTATACAAATTTCAAGTGGACATCCAAACCTGCAAATGATGCTACTGTAAATGAAATCAGCCACAGTTTGGGCGGTGCAGTCAGGTGATGCAATAGCTTCTCTCTTTTAGGAATCGACGGAGGGTAGATAGGCCCTACAAAATCTAACCCCCACTTCTCAAACGGTTGCCAAGAAGTGGAAATAATCAATGGATTATGCCTCTGCTTGGTGGGTTTAGGTCCACATCTCTGGCAAACATCACATGCTTTTCCCCAGTCATCCGCATCTTTGAATAATGTAGGCCACCATAAACCAGCATCAAGAATCCTCTGACTCATGATATGCCGTGGAAGGTGCCCACCACCAGTTCCTTCATCTGCAGATTGAAGGACTTCCCTCACTTCTTCTTCTTCCAAGCACTTCCTAAACCTGTTGTCCTTTCCTTGTCTATATAATTTATCTTCAATGAAAGTATAAGGTCTGCTCTTGATTAGCAGTCTCTTCCTTTGCAGAACACTAGCCTTTTTTGGATACACACTAGTTTTGATGAAATTCTTGATATCATAATACCAACCTTGAGCTTGTACAATGAACAACTGAGCATCTGGAAAATCATCATTGATTCAACTAGCCTGATCCATTATATTGATTCTGGATAGGTGATCCGTTATAATAATAAATTTTACTCCAAGTAAGTAATGATGAAATTTTTGGATAGCAAAAACCATGGCTAAGGCTTCCCTTTCTGTGGTGTTGTAATTCCTTTCAACCTTGGTCAAAATTCTACTGGCATATTGAATTGGTCTGTCGACCTTAAATTCTTCACTGGGTTGTGTTAAAACTGCCCCCACTGCATAGGCAGTGGCATCTACATGTATATGAAAGATTTTTTACCACTCAGGTGTGATCAAAATGGGAGCAGACACTAACCTTGACCGTAATGTTTGATATGCTTTTTCCTCCTCTTCTTCCCATTTAAAAGGTATTTCCTTACCTGTAATTCTAGCCAGTGGTCTGGTTATCTCTACATACATTTTTATAAACCTTATGTGGTATCCAGTATGCCCCAAGAAACTCTGAATCTCTTTAGGAGATTTAGGTTTAGGCAACTTTAATATAGAAATGATTTTGTCAGGATCTGGGGCCATGCCTTTAGCCGACACCACATGTCCTAAGAGAGTTCCTTCTGTCACAAGAAATGACATTTGTTTGGATTGAGCTTTAGCTTAGTCTCCTTGCATCTCTTGAAAACATTCTGCAGCTGTCGCAAGTGATGGTCCAAACAATTTAAAGGAGTCTCCTTCTAAGAACCTGAAAATGAAGAGAAGTCATCCATGAAGATTCTAAGGGACTCCAACAATAAGGGGTCAAAAATGAGATTGACCATTCTGTTAAAGGTGGCTGGAGCATTTCTGAGCCCAAATGGCATTTTTACATACACATATGTTCCCCAAGGTGTGATAAAAGCGATCTTTTCACGATCCTTTGGGTGTATTGATATTTGATTGTAGCCACTGAAGCCATCCATAAAGCTATATAATGCATGTCCAACCACTTCTTCAATGAACTGCTCTGCAAATGGCATTGGGAATCCATCTAGGATTGTCACCTTGTTGAGTGCTCTGAAGTCAACACAAAATCTGATTTTATTGGTATTCTTCTTTGGCACTATAACCATAGGTGAGAGCTGTTGGAGTTTATTGATCTCCAAAGTACAGCTAGAAGTAGGTGAAACCCAACAGGACCTAGTTGACTTTTTCACAAACTTGTATGCACAGACCAATTTTCTTGCAGAGCAAATTGCTCTTTACTCACTTAGAATTTTCCAAAACTATTTCACACACATAAACTAGACTCTAAGAGCTTTCCAAAAAGATATAGAACACCTCAAATGGATAAATACACAATGAGATATGACCTCTGCAATATGCAGCTTTAATGGAGACCTTGAAACACAGATGAACCTGAGGACACACATCACTTGCAGAGACTAGTGCTCTTAACGCACAACTCCAATGACTCTGAAACTTTTCAGAATACAAGTAGACCTAGATATCTTTCTAACAAACCAAAGAAAACATGATTTGGATACATACACAAGGAGATATGACCTCTGCAAGTTTGAGGTTTAATGGAGACCTTCAGCAGGGGGTAAAACCAGAGAACACGCCTTACTTGCAGAGAGTACTGCTCTCAGCTCACAAATCCAATGATTATGAAAATTTACAGGAAGAAAGTAGACAGTAAGATCTTTCAAATGAGCTATCCAACATGTAATTTGGATATATAATGAGGGAGATACAAGCTCTGCAATCTCTGCATACAAAACTATAGCAGTGTAGAGATACACATATGACTCTCTTGGACATCCCACAAGATCACGAATTTTCTCCTCTTTTTATAGCATGGGAAACTAATCTAAAACCTTCTTAATACATCTAAATTCGTGGTAGACACTTGGATGGAGGTATTACATGACTCAAGTGCTCAAATAAGCAAAGTATTGATGGACTTTGAGAACTAGCCACATCGACCTTCCACTAGGACACCATTGAAGCTCCCTTGTGACTCACTAATTTGACTCACCATGTTCTAGAACTCACGTGGTATTTTTGCTACATTTTATGAATAATATGAGCCTTCTTGAAGTATTTGAAGACTTCCCAAAGGTATTTACATAATTTGAAACTTGTACCCTACATAAAACAAATGTTCGCAACATTCTCCCCCTCAAGTTTCAAAGGGTATTTCCTTCATGCCAAGAATATAGTTGAATCTTTGCAGCTTTGGTCCATCCAAGGATTTGGTGAAGATATCTGCAACTTGATCCTTTGTTCCAACAAAAGAAACCTGCACTTCATTGTTCATGGCCTTCTCTTGAACATAATGATAGTGAACCTCTATATGCTTTGTTCTAGCATGAAAAATAGGATTTGAGGTCATATGAATGCTGCTCAAGTTATCCCCATATATCAGTGGTACATCAACCTGCACATTCAAGTCATGAAACAACTTTTTAAACCACATAACCTCAGTAGTAGCCAATGCTAAACCTCTATACTCAGCCTCTATAGAAGATAAAGCAAATGTAGGCTGTTTCTTTGAACTCCATGTTAATGTCTTGTTTCCTGCTATTACCACATATCCACTTGTGGATCTTCTGTCATCTTTGCTTCCAGCCCAATCTGCATCACTAAAGACTTTAAGAGTTAGATCAGCATCATGATCATAAAATAATCCTTCGTTCATGGTACCTTTAAAATACCTAAGCACTCTTTTCGCTGCATGCATATGAGGTACTCTAGGTTCATGCATAAACTGTGACAATACTCCCACTGCATAGCATATATCAGGTCTAGTTTTTGTTGCATAAATAAAAGATCTTACCATGGATCTATATGCATTCATATCATGCAACTCATCACCTTCCTTTGCACTCAACTTTACATTACATTCCATTGGAGTAGAAACAAATTTACATTCCTGCATACCAAACCTTTTCAACATATCACATATATACTTTCTTTGTATCAACCACATACCTTCATCGCCATACACAATTTCAATCCCAAGAAAGTATCTAAGCAAACCAAGATCTGAAATTTTAAATTCCTTTCCCAAATTACCTTTTATCTCATCAATTGCTTTAGCATCATTCCCTGTAATCAACAAGTCATCCACATAAATGCATACATAGACACACATGTCATCTACATGTTTTACATAAAGTGAAGGATCAGCATGACTTGCTGTGTATCCTTGCAGCATAAGATACTTTACCAACCTTGCATTCCATGCCCTTGGTGCCTGTTTAAGACCATACAATGCCTTCTTTAACCTGCATACATGATTAGGACATTTTGCATCCACATAACCATCTGGTTGTGACATATACACTTCTTCATTTAACTCACCATTAAGAAAGGCATTCTTTATATCGAGTTGATATATATTCCACCTTTTACTTGCAGCTAAAGCCAACAAAGTTCTCACCGTTGCCATATTTGCTACTGGACTAAATGTTTCCTCATAGTCCACACCTTGAGTTTGATTATATCCTTTTGCTACAAGTCTAGCCTTATATCTAGACACACTACCATCACTATTTCTTTTAATCTTAAAAACCCACTTGCAACCAATTACCTTTTGTTTTGGTGTACTTGGAACTAAATTCCAAGTCTTGTTATCCTGTAGTGCTTCCATTTCTTCTCTCATTGCTTTCTCCCACTTTTCATCTCCTTTGGCCTCATCATAACATGTGGGTTCATTTTCCTACTCAACTTTTGTCATAAAAGCATATTGAATATTCATGAAAGATTCATAAGTATACCTTTGAGGTTGCTTACTCACTCTTGAAGTTCTTCTTACCTCCAATGTAGATGCTCTTCCTTTCTTATTAGGAACCTTTGATGATTCTCCATACTCACATACATCACTAATTTCCTCTCCTTCATCATTAACTTCAACAAGTTTGAGTTTACCTTTAGTTTTAACACTTGGAGGTGACTCTTGCCTTAATCTTCCATTGAAAGGTGATCCTCTTTCTTCATCTAAACCACTCCTTTCATCATTTAAACTTCCTGATGGCTGAACTATGCATTCATCTCCTTCAACCACACCTTCTTCATTTTCATCCATGACCTGCAAACAATTCTTATCTGCATACCATGAAAGTAATTCATCAAAGTTTACATCTCTTGACACAACAACCTTATTGGTATGAGGATTATAGCATCTATATCCTCTTTGAGTATCTGCATAACCAATAAATATACATTTTTCTGATTTTGCATCAAGTTTAGATCTCACCTCACTAGGTACATGTACATAACATACACAACCAAATACTTTCAAATGACTTACACTTGGTTTCCTTCCATGCCATACCTCATATGGTGTAAAATGATGAACTCCAGCAGTCGGAACTCTATTCATAATGTAAACACTTGTGCTAACAGCTTCAGCCCAAAAATAATTAGGCAAACACATATCATTAAGCATGCTTCTAGATGCTTCTGCTATGATTCTGTTTCTTCTTTCTACGACTCCATTTTGTTGTGGAGTATACCTGCATGTAACTTCTCTTTTGATACCTTCATCATACAAAAAATCAGTAAAAGCTTGAGAGAAATACTCTCCCCCTCCATCAGATCTTAGCTTCTTAATATACCTTCCTGTTTGCTTTTCGACATATGATTTGAACTTCTTGAAACAATCAAAGACCTCACTCTTATGTTTAATGAAATACACAAATTGCATTCTACTATGATCATCAATGAATGATACATAGTACTTATTACCAACCAAGGATGCTTCTTTAGTAGGTCCCCACACATCTGTATGTATGAGATCTAGCAAACCATCACTTACATAGCTTGAATGCTTGAAAGGTTGTCTACTCTGCTTACCCATTTGACATGCTTCACAAAGATGCACCATATGTTGCTTAGTAAGATCAGGTAATCCTTCAACAATCCTTTTCTTTGATAGCTCCTTTAACCTGTGTACATTCATGTGTCCAATCCTTTTGTGCCATAGATCAAGCTCTGCTATTCGATGCATACCATAAGAGAAATAATTTGTATGATTTGGGTTTACCTTGAATGTAAACAATCTACCTTGTTTTTGACCTCTAGCAATTAACCTCCTTTGCTTTGGATCCTCAATGAAGCAACCTGCATGATTAAATCTCACTTGTTGACCTTTTTCTACCATTTGACCAACCGACATCAAATTCTTAGTGATCGTTGGCACATAAAGTACATCCTTCAAGCAATTTTTCTTGCTCTTATCCTGCATAACAACATCTCCAACCTGCATAATCTTATGTGTTGTATCATCTCCTGTTTCAACATGACCTTTACATGAAGGATTATGCATATTAGAAAACCATGAAGCATCATGAGACATGTGATTAGAACAGCCACTATCTACATACCATATATCGCTATTGCAATTCATCTTAGTTTCTACATTCATCATAAGAAGAGAATCATAACCATCACTTTTACCTTCAACTGCATAATTTCCTTGTTGTTTACCTCTTCTTGAATAGCCTCCTCTTTGATTACCACCTTGATTATTTTCATTTTGATAGCAATCTTTGGCATAGTGTCCATACCTTCCACATATATAGCAATTCTTGTTATCTTCACTCCTTTTTCTTTGATTGTAGTTGTAGTAGCCTCTCGTACCTCTAGCACTTGATATTCCTCTTCCTTTTGTGTTGAAGAAGCCACTTGAAGTCCCTTGATCATCGCTCCATCTTCCTCGACCTCTATTTGAACCTCTTCTACCTCTGTTTCCACCTCTTGATGATCCTGCATAAAGAGCTTGTCCTTGACATCCTTTTTGATTTGAAGTAGAACCATTTAGATTCATCTCCTCCATGACCATGAGGGCAATAAGTTGATCAAAATCTGGTAATTCTCCTCTGACATAAACTAAAGTAATGAAGGGTTTCCATCTCTCATCATCTTTGAGTCCGTTGAGAGTATGTGCAACCAAGTCGTCGTCCTCCACATGAGCTTGAATTGATCCTAGTTGATCTGCAATCTCTTTAACTTTCAATATGTAATCATTGACCGATGTCCTTGTATCTTTCTTTATGTTATTCAACTCATTTTTGAGTTGAATCTTCCTTGCTCTTGTACCTGTAGCATACAACCTTTCCAATGCAAGCCAAACATCTCTACTTGTGTCTAGATCTTGTATGTGTCCTACCATTGAATCTTGAATATTTTGTGATAAAATGAATATAACCCTTTTGTCTCTCTCATTCCAAAGTCTAAACTCCCTCAATTGTTGCTGATTTGGGTCCTCTAGTAATGTGGGTTTGATATCTGTGCCGTCAATCAAACCATACAAGCCTCTACCTTGCAAGTATGCTGTGATTCTAAACTTCCATGCTTGATAATTTGTCTTATCAAGCTTCTCTATTTCTGCATGTTGGTCTCCCATAATACAAATGCTAAACTTCCTCCTTTAAGCCTTCTTTCCAATGTGTGTGATGAGAAGAAATATAATATTTACCTTGTAAATGAGGTATGTGCACCTTTCTTTGCTTGGATGTTGCTTGAGATGCCTCCTTGCGATCTTTTTCTACCTTTGTGTAGTGTTGATGATGAACTGCTTCTTTGATAGCTTCAAATTCTTCATCAAGTTATGATAACCTTCTCCAAGCCTCCAAGTACTTGCTCTGATACCAATGTTGGAGTTTATTGATCTCCAAAGTACAGCTAGAAGTAGGTGAAACCCAACAGGACCTAGTTGACTTTTTCAAAAACTTGTATGCACAGAACAATTTTCTTGCAGAGCAAATTGCTCTTTACTCACTTAGAATTTTCCAAAACTGTTTCACACACATAAACTAAACTCTAAGAGCTTTCCAAAAAGATATAGAACACCTGAAATGGATAAATACACAATGAGATATGACCTCTGCAATATGCAGCTTTAATGGAGAACCTGAGGACACACATCACTTGCAGAGACTACTGCTCTTAACTCACAACTTCAATGACTTTGAAACTTTCCAGAATACAAGTAGACCTAGAGATCTTTCTAACAAGCCAAAGAACACATGATGTGGATACATACACAAGGATATATGACCTCTGCAAGTTTGAGGTTTAATGGAGACCTTCAGCAGGGGGTAAAACCAGAGAACACACCTTACTTGCAGAGCGTACTGCTCTCAGCTCACAAATCCAATGATTATGAACATTTACAGGAAGAACGTAGACAGTAAGAGCTTTCAAATGAGCTATCAAACATGTAATTTGGATATATAATGAGGGTGATACAAGCTCTGCAATCTCTGCATACAAAACTACAGCAGTGTAGAGATACACATATGACTCTCTTGGACATCCCACAAGATCATGAATTTTCTCCTCTTTTTATAGCATGGGAAACTAATCTAAAACCTTCCTAATACATCTAAATTTGTGGTAGACACTTGGATGGAGGTATTACATGACTCAAGTGCTCAAATAAGCAAAGTATTGATGGACTTTGAGAACTAGCCACATCGACCTTCCACTAGGACACCATTGAAGCTCCCTTGTGGCTCACTAATTTGACTCACCATGTTCTAGAACTCACGTGGTATTTTTGCTACATTTTATGAATAATATGAGCCTTCTTGAAGTATTTGAAGACTTCCCAAAGGTATTTACATAATTTGAAACTTGTACCCTACATAAAACAAATGTTCGCAACAAGAGCCACTCTGAGTGTTCCACAGGAATAATGATTCCTGCATCCTCCATCTTTTGTATTTCTATATAAACAGCTCCAGCATATTTTGGGTTGAGTCTATAACTGTTCCCTCGTATTGGTTTGGCTCCCTCAACCAGAGGGATTCTATGCTCTCCATAATTGGCAGGCACTCCTTCTAAGTCCTTATAATGCCAGGCAAAAACATCTGTATAATGAGTCAAGAATGATCTTACCTTTTCAAGGAGCCCTGGGTGGTTCCACAACCAAGTGGCTACCAGAACTGGCTGATTATTGTCTTGAGTGTCTAATTGTATTTATTTGACAAGATTTCTCTCTACCATATTATCTTCGTGCTCATCTCCTTCCTTGTCTTCTTACACTAGCTTTTCGTGCATTGCTTCATAAGCAGGTGTATTTTGGATTTCAATGTGTTCCTCCTTGTCCTGCATCCATCCTACATGTATTTCTTGAATTGGGAAAGAACACTCTTCACTAGAATCTTTTACCTTGCCTTTAGCTTTAGTAATTTCCTTGTCTGTCGTTGTCATATCCTCCTCCAAGTTGTATTTGAGGGGTGTCTTCCTGCCCCTTCTGTGGTCCGTGATGGGCTCTCCCAATCCATCAACCTGGAATTTTTCCTTATCCTCATCATAACCTTCAGTCGTGCAAGAATTATTAAGAAAAATTCCAAAACAAGAGGAAGAGTTGCTTGCTTAGGGCCAATTTAGAATATCCTCTTCTTCCTCGAAATCTATTTGGGGTTGATTCTCTGATTCTGGTTCCATGCAAATGCCAAGTGTTTGCATCATTCTGGTGTTTCCTTGATTATATGGGCCCTCTTCTAAATGAATCTATGTCAGCTCTTGTTTCTTCTGTATCCACATAGTGTCCTTGTCCCAATCATGAATGACACTTGCATGTCTCAGCCATGGTCTTCCAATTAAGAGGGGAAATCCTCCTTCG
>CM035415.1:80742318-80762318 GCA_020310875.1 Ceratopteris richardii
CATAGCTTGCTCCCATCCAAAGCTTTTGTAAGCAAATCTGCACATTGAATATTAGTGGACACATATGATAATTGGATTTCCTTGCTAAGTAATTTCTCCCTCACATAGTGGTAATGCACCTCTATGTGTTTTGTCCTAGCATGATACACAGGATTAGCTGCTAGGTGAAGTGAACTTGTGTTATCTCCAAATATGATAGGTGGCCTTGTATATAGACCCAATTCTGAGTATAGTAGCTTCAACCATATGGCTTCTTGAGTGGCATTGGCTAGCCCTCTGTACTCTGCCTCAGTAGATGATAGGGCTACTGTGGGTTGTTTCTTGGATGACCAAGAAATTGGTTTATCACCTGCAAAGCATATGTAACCAGATGTACTCCTTCTGTCATCCTTGCAACCTGCCCAATCTGCATCTGAGTATACCTTGATGTCAATATCTGATGAATATGGATAATACAAACCATGATTTTGTGTTCCCTTTAGGTACTTTACTATCTTCTTGGCTGCCTCCAAATGTGGTACTCTTGGTTTATGCATAAATTGGCTAAGTACACTAACACCATATGATATATCAATCCTGGTTAAGGTAGCATAATTTAGACTACCTACCAAACTTTGATAACCTGTAATATCCTTGAGTTCTTCTCCTTCATGTGCACTGAGTTTGTGGTTGACCTCCATAGGAATGTTTGAGACTTTAGCTTCCTGCAAATTAAACTTCTTGACCATGTCCTGAATGTATTTTTTCTGAGTAATGAATATACCTGAATTTGTGTAGACCAATTCAAGCCCTAGGAAGTACTTCAATAATCCAAGATCATTGATCTTGAATTCCTTCATCATTTGACCTTTGATGTGTCTAATTCCTTGAACATCATTTCCTGTAATGATGATGTCATCAACATAGACACACAAGTATATTACCTCTGAATTGTTCTTCTTTATAAACAATGAAGTATCTGCTTTACTCATCACAAATCCTTGATCCAAGAGATAGGTTGTCAACCTATAATTCCATGCTCTAGGTGCCTGCTTCAATCCATACAGAGCTTTCTTCAATTTGCAAACATGATTTACCTTATTGGGATCCTCATAGCCAGGTGGTTGTGACATGTAGACCTCTTCAGATATCCATCCATTCAAGAATGCATTCTTCACATCCAATTGGTACATGTTCCAATTCTTGGATGCAGCTACACTCACCATAATTCTGATAGTTGGCATCTTGGCCACAGGAGAAAAAGTCTCCTCATAATCAATGCCTTGGGTTTGTGCAAAACCCTTGGCTACCAACCTAGCTTTGTGCCTGCTTATTGTACCATCTGAGTTCCTTTTGAGTTTGTAGATCCATCTGGATCCTATCACCTTCATGGAGTCCTTGGGTACCAAGTCCCAAGTATCACTCTCCTTGAGAGCCTCCATTTCTTCATCCATTGCTTCCTTCCATTCTGGTTTAGTAATAGCTTCCTCAAATGTACCTGGTTCTTCACTTAAGATATCCTTTGCAAGATATACAGAGTGCTTGGTTACAAGTGAAGTATCATACCCATACCTAATAGGTTTCTTCTTTTCCCTTGAAGATCTCCTCATAGCTTGAGTTAAGGATTCTGGATTGTCTTCAAGTTGCTTCATCTTCATCTTCCCTTTGGATTTCCAAGCTTTGAATTCTTCAATGTTGATGGTGTCTTCATCATCTGAGCTTGTGTCCTCATTCTGAGTTGGTTCTTGCCTGACAAGCTTTGGAAAGTCTTCTTCCATATCATAAGGTAGGCTAACTTTCCTGCACTCATTATCATACCATGAATCATTTTCATCAAAGATTACATCTCTGCTTACCTTGAAGCCTTTGTTTGAGGGGTTATAGAACCTGTATCCTTTCTGATTCAAATCATAACCAATAAAGATACACTTTTCAGCCTTGGGGTCTAGCTTTCCCCTTACCTGTGAGGGAATATGCACATATGCAACACACCCAAAGATCTTGCAATGATCCAGAGATGGTCTCTTACCATGCCAAGCCTCATAGGGTGTCATTCCATCAAGTGTCTTTGATGGCAACCTGTTGATTAAGTATGTGGCAGTAGATACACTCTCTGCCCAAAGATAATTTGGTAATTTTTTCTCATTAAGCATAGACCTAGCTGTCTCCACAATGAGTCTATTCCTTCTTTCAGCTACCCCATTTTGTTCAGGTGAGTACCTTGTGGTAATCTCCCTCTTGATGCCTCTTTCCTGCAAGAACTCTTCAAAGTCATTGGAGAAGTATTCTCCACCACCATCTGACCTTAGCCTCTTCAAATGTCTACCTGTTTGATTCTCAACTAATGCAAGATATCTTTTGAAACAATTAAATACTTCATCTTTATGTTTCATGAAGTACAAGACAGTCCATCTGCTATAGTCATCAATAAAAGATACATAGTACCTTGATCCAGATATGGATGGCTCCTTGCTTGGTCCCCAAACATCTGTATGCACCAATTCCAAGTAGTCTTCATGCATAAAACCTTTTTTGGTATATGGCAATCTGTGTGACTTACCAAATTGACAAGCCCCACACTTGTATATCATGTGTTGCTTGGATACATTAGGTATCCCAAGCACACATTGATCTCTGCTCATTTGCTTTATTGTCCTCTCTCCAATGTGACCTAATCTCTTGTGCCACATCTCCAATTTTGATAGAGTTTGGTCCTTGTAGTTGTATAATGCAATGTTCTTAGTATCCTCAAGTTCAAAAGTAAATAGTCTACCTGATTTCTCTCCCTTGGCTATCCTTCTGAATCCATGTCTTGGATCCTCCACATATGCACCATGTTGAGTGAACCTGACCTGTAGACCTTTTTCAACAATCTGACCTACACTCATCAAATTCTTGGTGATTGTTGGAACATACAATACTCTGCTTAGCAAATTCTGATTACCATCACTTGTTTTGACATTACCTACTTTAACCACTGAATGTTTAGTGTCATCACCTGTCTGCACTTGGTGCTTGCCTTTAGGTTCTTCCAAATCAGAGAGTAAGGCAACATTCCCAGCTACATGGTTAGAGCAACCTGAATCAATATAGAACAAATGATCATCATTGATACCTGATTTAGATGTCATGTTCATAATCAACAAGGAATCATCTTGATCCTCTGCATAATTGTTGTAATCCTTTCTGTTCCTGTATCCTCCTTGATAATTGCCATTGTGATTGTAGTTATTGTTGTAGTTATTGTTGTAATTATTGTTGTAGCCATGGTAGCCTTGAGATTGATTGAATCTGCCTCTGCCTTGGGAGTATCCTCCTCTTTGGTGACCTCTTCCTCTTTGATTTTTGTAGTTCTTGTAGCATTCATCTGTAGTATGGTTAGACAAGCCACAAATATTGCATGGAGATTGATTATAGGGTCTCCCCCTACCTGACTTACCTCCTCTGCCCCTACCTCTAGATGATCTACCTCTCCCTGCATAGTTTGCTTGGGAGGTGGATCCTTCTTCATCAACTTTCTTACTTTTACCCTTGTCTTTAGACTTCTTATCTGTATATAGGGCAGAGGGATTGTTACCTTTTGATTGCTCTCCATTCTTTGTGATCTTTGCTTCATGTGTGAATAGTTGTCCAATCAGAGTTGTTAGATCAGGTGCTTGGATGTCCATGTACAAGTCCATTGCAGTGGTAAAGCTTTCCCACTTGTCATCTGCTTTGAGTCCATTGATCACTTGTCTGACTATTTGCTCTTCTTCAATTTCTTCTCCAACACTTGCAAGTTGATCTGCAATGTCTTTGACTTTGGTGACAAATTCTGAGACACATTGTTTTGATTGCTTCCTGAGAGTTGTAAACTCAATCCATAGCTGATTCTTTCTGGCCCTTGTGCTTGATGAGAAGTATGTTGACAAGGTTTCCCAAGTCTCTTGGGAAGTCTTACAGTTCCTAACATGAGGTAGAAGGAAATCAGAGATAGAGTTTAGAAGATATGACCTTGCCAAAGCATCTTTAGCACACCATTGATTAAGTCTCTCATGCTCATCCTTTGTAGGTAGGCCTCTGGTTTTGAATGAGGGCAACTCCTCATCTCCTGATATGTATCCATACAAGCTTCTCCCTTGTAGATAAGTCTTCATTCTTAATGACCATGCCTGGTAGTTATTCCTATCCAATTTGTCAATGAAGGAAGGGAAACCATCACCCATGATTACCTTATTTGCTCTGATACCACTGTTGGATGTGATGGCTGGGTACAATCAGAAGATCAAGTTGGTGCTGCTAGACCTGCTTCACACCTGCCCTCTTTTCTCTTCAGATATGGTTAGGAGACTCCTTGAGCTTCCAAGTATATATGTGCTTTACAAAATGATTGAGTAATGTCCAAATCAAAACAGATGATTTTGAACCTTCACAACTCCAAAAACTTACTATTCCTGTAATGATACCTGCTCAGTTCTAAGCTCAGTGTGTCCAGCACACTTGCAATTGGTTTAATTCCTTCTGGGAGTATTAAATTAACTTAACAAGCTATCATTAGCAAGTTAAATCACTCCAAATAACAAACTATACACTGAGCATGATCTTTAGCAAAATCAGGGACACCCCCGATTTTTTAGGAACAACACAGAAATATACCAGTGATCACTTCGACAGCGATTTCTCCCAATTGGCTGAATAGAATGACTTGAAATTTTGTAGTGTTGTAGAACGCTTTGCGCTGGTTCCAATGAGCCCTGGATCATCAAATTTGGTTCAGTAGATCTTGAGATATGCCCAGTTGAAGTTGACAGACTTTGAGGTGAATGACTCAGAAAACACAGAGATAAGAACTATGAATATATGTATTGAATCTATCAAATGTACATTCCCATTGGCATGTAGAGTGATGCCCAATGGTACTCAGAGGTGTAGGCTAAGTAGTAGCTCTCACACACTCTATGATCTGCTTGGATTAGCCTTGGGAAGTGAGCTCTATACCCGCGACTTTTACATTGCTCTTTTATAGGAATTCTTGAATGAATTTGAATTTGAATTCAAATTAAAGTTCCCTTGATTCTCTCCACTAGACTTAGGGAGATATTCCCTCAACTAAATCATCTAACTTTTCCACGACTCTAGTCTAGTAGGTGTGATTACATTGTTGATAAAGTCACATAGACTTTTTACATGAGATAAAAGGTAAGAATCAATAAGACTAGGTTCATATGGTTATTGATTCTTGTGAATGTATCATTCAAGGGTCCAATCTTTTAATCTTTCAAGGTTCCAATAGTCCAAGCTTTATGTTGAGTCTTCAAGGCACAAATCAAAGCCAAGTGTTAAGGCTTGTTTGCACCAACATCTATAACTCTTCCCTCTTATGGGTTTGGCTCCATCAACCAGAGGGATTCTGTGCTCTCCATAAGTTGCAGGCACTCCTTCTAAGTCTTTATAATGCCAGGCAAAAACATCTGTATAATGGGTCAAGAATGACTTTACCTTTTCAAGGAGCCCTGGGTGGCTCCACAACCAAGTGGCCACCAAAACTGGCCGATTATTGTCTTGAGTGCCTAATTGTATTTCTTGGACAGGATTTCTCTCTACCATATTATCTTCGTGCTCATCTTCTACCTTGTCTTCTTCTACTAGCTTTTCGTGCATTGCTTCATAAGTAGGTGTATTTTGGACTTCAATGTGTTCCTCCTTGTCCTGCATCCATCCTGCAGGAATTTCTTGAATTGGGGAAGAACATTCTTCACTAGAATTTTTTACCTTGCCTTTAGCTTCAATAACCTCCTTATCTGTGGTTGTCATATCCTCCTCCAAGTTGTATTTGAGGGGTGTCTTCCTGCCCCTTCTATGGTCTGTGATGGGCTCTCCCAATCCATCAACTTGGACTTTCTCCTTATGTTCACCATAACCTTCAGTCGTGCAAGAATTATTAAGAAAAATTCCAAAATAAGAGGAAGATTTGCCTGCTTGGAGCCAATCTAGAATATCCTCTTCTTCCTCGAAATCTATTTGGGGTTGATCCTCCGATTCTGTTTCCATGCATATACCAACTGTTTGCATCATGCTAGTGTTTCCTTGATTATCTGGGCCCTCTTCTAAATGAATCTCTGTCGGCTCTTGCCCTTTCTTTTGTACCCACATAGTGTCCTTGCCCCAATCATGAATGACACTTGCATGCCTCAGCCAGGGTCGTCCAATTAAGAGGGGAAATCCTCCTTCAACCTGGGGCAATCTTAAAACCACAAAATCCAAAATGAATAGATTACCTTGTACTTCAAGTGAAACTTTTGGGATCACTCCCAAGGGCCTTACTTTGCTCTGATCTGCCAAAGTAACAGTGAAATTTGCAGGCCTTGAAGGGTGGAGTCCAATCTTTTCCATTGTATGTTCAGGCATCAAGTTAATGCCAGAACCACCATCCACAATAACTCCTTGAAATTCATGACCTTGGATAGATACTGTCAGCCGACGACTTTTATAATCTATAAGGGGTGCTTCCCCTACAATTTTTCCTTTATGTAAAACAACAGTCTTTGCCACCAAACTTGTAGTGGAAGCTTCATCAATTATCTGCAATAACTCTGACCTGAATTTCCCATCCATCTTTATTAAATAAAAAATACTAACCTCCTTTTTCATGGACTTGAGTAGTTTTGAAGCCTCTGATTCCTTGAGAGCATGGGCTCCAGTTGACTTATCAAACTCCTCATGAGCCCTGTTGAAGGCATGCCCAATGGCATCACTGGTGCATATGAGATCTCCTTTTTTACTTGTATCTGCACCTGTGGTGACTTTATCTTCAGATGGTTCTCTGTTTTGATTCCATTCCTTAATCTTTGACCCTTGTCCTATGTCTGCTTGAGCCTTCCCCTTGCTTCTTGTCTGCACAGTCAAAGATTCTATTTCTTCTAATTGCACCACCCTCGTAGATGGTGATGGCTCATTGACCAGATCACACACTTCTTCTTTGTGCACCGAAATCATTTGAATATGAGGCCCGGATGAAGAGGCTTGATTCTTAGGACAACAATTTGTATAATGGTCTCTTGCATCAGGGCAGTTCCTGCAAGGAGGGGCATTTTCTGGTAGGGTGCACCTACTTTGATAGTGACTGCATTCTCCACATCTGAAACAGATGATTGGCCTCCTAAGCCCATTTCCAAAGTTATTCCTCTGTCTAGGATTATAATTGTTACCTTGATTTGGTGCAGCAACCATCACATATGCTGGTGTTGGGGGTCCTCCTTGTGTCCAGTATGTCATTGCAGGCATTCCTCTTGATTGGCATTCATGGGCCTCATGGCCAACTTTCCTGCATAATTGACAAGTCACACTTAACAGAGGACATTCACTTACTATGTGACCTTGCTTGCTGCACATGGAACACCAAAGTCCACTCTTGATGCCACCTCCTTTGAGCTCCTACAACTCCTGTCGCAGCTGAGCCAATTCCTCTGCCTAGGCCTCCTCCTCCTTTTGGAGCTTTAGTGCTTCAATCTCCCTTCTCAATTGAGCAACATCATTCTCCTCCTCTTTGTAGGGCTTATTTCTTTTTAAGCCCTCCAGCTCTTTCCTTAGCTGTATCACTGGATCCTCCATTTCTGTACCATATGTTGGTTGGGAAGAAGTTGCTCCATACTGGTACTTTATGTTGGTGCATTTTGCCCAAGCCTACATGCTTGATATGCTTGATATTATCCTCATTTGTAAGTCACATGAGTAGTCATGTGAACACCTCTTGTAAAAGAGTACATTTTATCTCTTGTAAATGGAAAAAGAAAAAAGTAAAAGGATGGCTTACCTCATCCATGATGTAAAAGCAAATTCGTGGCTCCAACTACCAAAATCACGAATTTTTGAGCTGAGGGAATCTCTCCTAACTTTGGGGATCACTTTTAGGTGGAGCCATTCGAATTCGAATTCAAAACTCCCTCCAAGAATTGCTATAAAAGGAGCAAGAAGGAAGAGGCGATTAGCAAGCCTTGTACGTGACCACTTCATGTCATTTTGTAGAGATTGAAGAGCTTACTCCATAGCTCTATCATTCTACACCCATTGTACAAAGATTCATTGCCAATGTGGTTGTAATCATATGTGAATCTATACATTTATTATCATCTACCTCTCTGTTTTGTTCTCTGCTATACTCACTCAGAGCAGTAACTTCAGAAGGTCATATCTCGAGTTTTACTGAACCTTTTTCAGTGTTTTAAAGTGCGTTGGATAGCTCTCACTGTCTAGTTTCTACCTATAAATGTTCAAGGTCATTGGATTTATACTTTTGGAGATATCTGCATTTTACTGCTTACTGGTCTATCTCTGCAGAGCCCCGAGAATTGTGGGAATGTTCCAGAACTTGATGAAACTTGTTCTCAGTGCTCAGTCCATCATTTGAAGTGTTTTAACTTGGAATAGGAAGCTTGCTAAGTCTATTTGCTATGCCCAAAAGGAATTTTTCTAATTCCTTCCAGGTTGAGAGCACTGTTCATTTTTTCCAGCAGGTGTATGTCCAAAAATAGCAAGTTTTGGGAGCTAGTCATTTCGCAACTAGCCTGTCTTGACTTAAACTTTTGGGATACATGTTCCAAAGTACTTGGCTGATATTTTGGTGGATTTAGGAAGCTCAAAGGGTCTACTAATCAACTCTGAAGTCTCAGTTGGCTGGTGTGAAGCTGGTTGTAGCGGCACCTACTCATCTTTGGATTGCATCCACCATCTCTCTTCACAGTGGTATCAGAGCATAGTCAAGCAACATGGGAGATGGATTTCCATCAACAATTGATAAATTGGATCGAAACAACTATCCGGCATGGTCTCTAAGGATGGAGGCTTACCTTCAAGGGAGGAATCTATATGGATTCATATCCGGAGATGAAGCAATGCCAACCATGAGGAACAAAGGGCAACCATCACATGAAGAAGTGGAAGGACTTTCGAATTGGTGTTCGAAGGATGCACTTGCAAGGTCCTATATTCTAAACTCAATCTCTGATTTTCTTTTACCTCATGTCAAGGGATGCAAGACATCAAGAGAAACCTGGAATGCACTTGCTTCTTTCTTCTCTTCCAACACTCGAGCAAGGAAGAACCAATTGTGGATGGAGTTCACAACAATGAAGAAAAGCCCGAAGCAAAATGTGACTGATTATGTCACAAAGATGAAGGAGATTTCCGACCAACTTGGAAGCATTGGAGAGGTAATTGAAGAGGAGCAAATCATAAGACAAATCATGAATGGAATCAAAGCAGACGACAAGTGGGAGTCATTCACAACAGCCATGGATTTATACATGGATATGCATGTACCCGACCTCAACACACTCATGGGCCAACTCTTCACTCATGAAGCAAAGATTAGCAAAGGTGGTGAGTCCTCAAGAGGTAATCAAACTTCTGCCTTATATTCTGATAAAGCTAAGGTCAAGGACAAGTCAAAGAATAGAAAGAATGAAGATGAAGGAAGCTCTTTCCAAGCAAACTTTGCAGGTAGAGGAAGAGCTAGAGGAAGAGGCAGAGGTGGAAAGCAAGGCAGGGGGAGATTCCAATCATCTCAACCTTGCAACATATGTGGCTTATCTAACCATACTACTGAAGAATGTTTCAGGAATCCAAGGAACTCAAGAGGAAGAGGATTCAATAGAGGTGGCTATGGATCAAATAGAGGTAGGTACAATGGAGGCTACAACAACAACAACTACTACAACAACAATTACAACAACAACAACAACTATCAAAGTGGCCATAGAGGAAGAAGAGATTACAATAACTATGCAGAGGACCAAAGTCAAGAAGATTCATTATTGATTATGAATCTATCAACAAAGAAGGGTAAGGATGATGATCACATATTTTACATTGATTCGGGATGCTCGAACCATGTAGCAGGAAATGTGGCTTTACTTTCTGATTTGGAAGATCCTCATAACAAGCATGAAGTGCAGACAGGAGATGACACAAAGCACTCAGTGGAGAAGATAGGTAATGTGAAGACATCAGATGGGAATATGAACCTCTTAAGCAAAGTCTTGTATGTCCCTACAATTACCAAAAATTTAATAAGTGTTGGACAGATTGTTGAAAAAGGATTGCAGGTTAGATTCAATCGATTTGGAGCATATGTTGAAGACCCAAGGCAATGCTTTCGAAGGATTGCCAAAGGAGAAAAGACAGGAAGGCTTTTCACTTTTGAAGTGGAAGATACAAAGAACATAGCTTTGTTTAGCTATGGATCTCAAACTCTAACAGAGTTGGAGATATGGCACAAAAGGCTTGCTCACATTGGTGAGAGGACACTCAAACAGATTTGCAGGGACCAAAGTGTACTTGGTTTGCCTAATATCACAAGGCAACACATGATTTATAAGTGTGAAGCTTGTCAACTCGGCAAGGCTCATAGACAACCTTTCAATAAGAAAGGATATATGTATCAAAATCCTTTGGATCTAGTGCACACGGATGTGTGGGGTCCAAGTAAGGAGCCATCTATATCAGGCTCAAGATATTATGTGTCTTTCATAGATGATTGTAGCAGGTGGACCATTCTGTTTTTCATGAAGCACAAGGATGAAGTGTTTAATTGCTTTAAGAAGTATATTGCTCTTGTTGAAAACCAAACAGGTAGGACTTTGAAACGACTCAGATCAGATGGTGGAGGAGAATACTTCTCTTTTGAATTTGATGCCTTCTTGCATGAAAGAGGCATTAAAAGGGAAGTCACTACAAGGTATACACCCGAACTCAATGGTGTAGCAGAGAGGAGGAACAGAGCTATTGTCGAAGCTGCAAGGTCCATGCTCAATGAAAAGGGATTGCCGAACTACCTATGGGCAGAGGCTGTGTCGACAGCCACATATCTCATAAATAGACTTCCATCTAAGTCACTAGATGGAACCACTCCATATGAAGTGTGGAATGGAAGAAGACCTAGTCTAGAGCATTGTAAAATCTTTGGATGCTTAGCCTATGCTCACATTCCTTCTCAAGTAAGAGGGAAATTGGATCCCAAGGCAGAGAAGTGTGTATTCATTGGTTATGATCAAAACCAAAAAGGATATAGATTGTACAATCCAACCAATAAAGGATTTTCTGTGAGTAGAGATGTAATTTTTGATGAAAACAAATCATGGTTTGATGATGACAGGAAAGTGAAGCTGCCATATGACTTGGATGAAGATTTTCCATCACTTCAACCAAAGGAGCCAAAGCAGATTGAAGAAAGTGATTCGGAGATTGACCTAGAAGACTTGGAAAGACTAAAGCTATGGAAGAACAAAGGTAAAGCAAAGATGCAGGATGCTACATATGGACCCGAGAGCTCACATCAACCACTTAGAAGGTCTTCGAGGGAGAAGAAGAAACCAGAGAGGTTTGGTTATGATACTTCTTTGGTCACCAAGCACTCAATCTACATTGCAAAGGATTCAACCAATGAAGAACCTACCACATTCGAAGAAGCACAAAGCAAGAAAGCTTGGAGAGATGCAATGGATGAAGAAATGGAAGCCTTGAAGGAGAATGACACTTGGGAGCTTGTACCTAACAAGCCATCTATGAAGATAATCGGATCTCGATGGATATACAAAATCAAGAAGAATCCAGATGGAAGTATAAATAGACACAAAGCAAGGTTAGTTGCTAAAGGGTTTGCTCAAACCCATGGTATTGATTATGAGGAGACTTTCTCTCCTGTTGCAAAAATGCCTACAATTAGGGTTCTCATTAGTCTTGCTGCATCTAGAAATTGGAATCTTTATCAACTTGATGTAAAGAATGCTTTCTTGAATGGATGGATTTCTGAGGAAGTGTATATGGCACAACCTCCTGGATATGAGGATGCACATCATCCTAACTATGTATGCAAACTAAAGAAAGCTTTGTATGGATTGAAGCAAGCTCCAAGAGCTTGGAATTTCAGATTGGTTACTTATTTGCAGGACCAAGGATTCAAAGCTAGCAAGGCGGATACCTCTTTGTTCATAAAGAGGAATGGATCTGAAGTGATCTATTTATGTGTGTATGTTGATGATATTATTATCACAGGCAATGATCTTGAAGGAATCAAACAGGTAAAGAGTCAAATGAAGGAGGAGTTCAAAATAAGTGACCTCGGACCACTCACTTATTTTCTTGGATTGGAGTTGATCTACACAGATTCAGGTATATACATCACACAAAGGAAGTATGTCCATGACATGCTCGTCAAGTTCAAGATGGAAAATACCAAGTGTGCAGGTACACCTATGGAGCAAAATCATAAGCTTAGTGCTTATGAAGGAGAGCCAATTGAAGACATCACAAGCTATCAAAGCTTGGTTGGAAGTTTGAACTATGCAACACTCACAAGGGTGGATATATGCTATAGTGTTAGCATATTGAGTCAGTTTATGCATAAGCCGAGAAGACCACATATGGAAGCGGCCAAGCGAGTCCTCAAGTACCTAAAGGGGACCATGAATGAAGGTTTGTTCTATTCATATACTTCAGATATTGAGCTAAAGGTCTACTCAGATGCAGATTGGGCCGGATCTAAAGATGATAGAAGAAGCACATCAGGGTATATATCATTTGCAGGTTCAAAAATCATTTCTTGGTCATCGAAGAAGCAACCAACCGTGGCATTATCTTCTACTGAAGCTGAATATAGAGGTTTGGCTAATGCAACTCAAGAAATCATGTGGTTAAAATCTTTGTACACAGATCTTGGACTTCATTCTTCAACACCTCACATTTTTGGTGACAACACAAGCTCACTACATCTAGCAGCTAATCCGGTATACCATGCTAGAACCAAGCATATTGAAGTCCACTACCATTATGTAAGGGAGAAGCTAATGAGCAAGGATATTCAACTATCCTACGTCTCTACAGATATGCAATGTGCAGACATGTTGACGAAAGCTCTTGATGGTACGAAATTAAGTAGATTCAAGTTGATGATTGGTTTGCAGGAAATCAAGGACAATTGAAGACTTATTTGGAGGCCAAGCATGTTAGGCTTGAGGGGGAGCTGTTGGTGCATTTTGCCCAAGCCTACATGCTTGATATGCTTGATATTATCCTCATTTGTAAGTCACATGAGTAGTCATGTGAACACCTCTTGTAAAAGAGTACATTTTATCTCTTGTAAATGGAAAAAGAAAAAAGTAAAAGGATGGCTTACCTCATCCATGATGTAAAAGCAAATTCGTGGCTCCAACTACCAAAATCACGAATTTTTGAGCTGAGGGAATCTCTCCTAACTTTGGGGATCACTTTTAGGTGGAGCCATTCGAATTCGAATTCAAAACTCCCTCCAAGAATTGCTATAAAAGGAGCAAGAAGGAAGAGGCGATTAGCAAGCCTTGTACGTGACCACTTCATGTCATTTTGTAGAGATTGAAGAGCTTACTCCATAGCTCTATCATTCTACACCCATTGTACAAAGATTCATTGCCAATGTGGTTGTAATCATATGTGAATCTATACATTTATTATCATCTACCTCTCTGTTTTGTTCTCTGCTATACTCACTCAGAGCAGTAACTTCAGAAGGTCATATCTCGAGTTTTACTGAACCTTTTTCAGTGTTTTAAAGTGCGTTGGATAGCTCTCACTGTCTAGTTTCTACCTATAAATGTTCAAGGTCATTGGATTTATACGTTTGGAGATATCTGCATTTTACTGCTTACTAGTCTATCTCTGCAGAGCCCCGAGAATTGTGGGAATGTTCCAGAACTTGATGAAACTTGTTCTCAGTGCTCAGTCCATCATTTGAAGTGTTTTAACTTGGAATAGGAATCTTGCTAAGTCTATTTGCTATGCCCAAAAGGAATTTTTCTAATTCCTTCCAGGTTGAGAGCACTGTTCATTTTTTCCAGCAGGTGTATGTCCAAAAATAGCAAGTTTTGGGAGCTAGTCATTTCGCAACTAGCCTGTCTTGACTTAAACTTTTGGGATACATGTTCCAAAGTACTTGGCTGATATTTTGGTGGATTTAGGAAGCTCAAAGGGTCTACTAATCAACTCTGAAGTCTCAGTTGGCTGGTGTGAAGCTGGTTGTAGCGGCACCTACTCATCTTTGGATTGCATCCACCATCTCTCTTCACACTTTATCTGATCCAAGCATGTGGCTGTGTTGATGAACTCCTCTATGGAGGCTGTAGGTAACACTAATTCCTTTATTTTGCATTGGGTGGCCACTGGTAGGGGCTTAGCCAACCATTTCTTAACAAAAAAATTGTGTGGTGGATCTGGAAATTTAGCCATTAGTGCTTTGGCCCGAGTCACAAACTCTGGGAACTTTTCTCCTGGACCCAATCTTAAATTTTCTAGCTCTTCTATGATAATCTCCGCAGTGTTTCCATGTTGGAACTGATTTTTAAATGCATCTTTCATCACATCCCAAGTGGTAAAATGGTTTTCAACAAACTGGCTGAACCACTTATCAGCTAATCCCTCTAATGTGGTAGGGAAGAGAATAAAAAAGGCATCCTCCCTACCCATTAGGCCTCTAGTCTTACATAGTGCCAAAAACCTTCTAATGTGTTCATCCGGATCCTCCTGAGCTAGGCCTTTGAAAGAAGGAAACTTTATATTTAATCTAGAGAGTAAAGTTTCCAAGTCTACCTGACCCGCCATGCTCTTGACTGATGATGTTGAAGATAGTGGACTGGAGGACCTTCTCACAACCTTCCTTCTTGTTTGCTTGCAGGTGACCCTCAATGTTTGGGACCGGGTTGCGGTCATGAGCAGCTCATAGACCACTGAATATGAGACACTTGATAAGAATATTTACCTTTAGTTTGATGAAGTAGCACTCTGGTTCTGTCGACACTTGATCTCTTCTATGCTTTGCACTTGGTTTCTCCTGAGCTCAAATATCCTTAGAAGTCCCACCGGGCGTGCCAAATTTTGTTGGGGGATTCTTAGACAAGAAGGAGTTTGAGGGTTTGTAGGAGAAAATGAAAAGACCAGAAGAGGAAATACACCTTGGAAGCTTCTGCCGATTGATTACAATAAGACGATTACAATGTTTGAAGCAAAATACAAGCCTATACTTCTATGCACAATCACACAGAGTGCTTAATTACAAAATACCCAATATCCCAAAGTCTTCTTGCCACCGGCCTCCTCTGCACCACACCTCCACCTGCTTCAAGCTTATCCTTGTGCACACCTTGCACCAAGCTTCCACAAAGGGGGAGGAGTGAATACCTTCTGTCGGCACGCGCACACTGCAATGAGACCTTGAGATCCTTGGGGAAGTATAGCTTAGCACTCTCTGCACAAATCCTTAGTCACACTCCGTGCACCTTGCACTTCCACTTCTCTGTGTCGCACTCTGGTGACTCTTGCACTTCTCTCTCTTGCTTCCCTTAGACTATGCTTCCCTTGCTTACTCTAAGATTGGTCCAAGAATAGACCTTGCCTTGATTTGAGTGTGTCGATCATGTACGCTCTTAACTGCAATGGTATCTTGGTGCTCACTTTGATGTCCCAAGATTGTCTTCACAAGTGGCAGCCAACGACTCATTGTTTTGTCCTGTAGTGACTTTAGACTAAAACCCAAAATTTTAATGGGGGGGCCATACTTTCACCTGTGTGTACGTTGCCGCTTCACATACCTTCACATTTCCTTTTAAGTCTTCACTTTTGCACCTAAGGGGGGGTTCACCTGAACCTTCCAAAACACTTTAAAACACACTTTGAACCTTAGGGAAATTAGAGAAAATACCTCTGCAACCTGCAACTCACTTTCTCCAATTTACCCTTTGTGGACAATTAGTTGTGCACTACCTGTGCACTTTGACACCTGCATTTTAGCACTTTGACTTTGCACCTGTTGACTTTGATCTTGACCTTGTTGACTTTGACTAGTTGACTTTGACAACTTGACTTTGACCTTTTGACTTTGACTGCAACTGACTTTGGCCAACATGACTTTTATGGGCTCAAAAGACTTCATGAAAATCTTGATTCTCATCACATATTAAGACTTGTGCTAATTATGCTAAAGCAGATGTATGGATGGGGATTCCGATAGGGATGAAGGAGGTTACTTTCCTCGTTGGCTGTACAGAGTTTTTATTACAAAAATGGTGTGTGGTATAAAAGAAAAGAAGGCAGAGATCTGAAATTACTATTGGAGGTAATGACGAAGGCAAGAAAAATTAGCAAGAGTTCTGGATGTTCATCCTCTAGCACAAAAACAATTTGAGGACCTTTGTCTGCAATATGTTCATTGTCCTAACATCATAAGGCATCTGGCATCCACGTGCTGTTGTGGGATCTGTAAATACTTCTTATATCGTAAGTCCATCATTTTGTTTTTGAGAATAATGAGTAGGAATCTTTTCAGCTTATATCTAAAGTTGTAAGGACTGAGATTTTGTATGCGCTAAGGGTTGTTGAAATAAAATAGCGCACGTCATTTTTGGTTGTTCCTGACAGCTATTTAACTCTTGCATATACTGATATAACTTGCATACTTGCTTAATGATGCGTGATGAGTTCTGAAAAGTGCACTTGGTTGTAATTAATTTGTGCCAAGAAGTGATTTGTTTCTAGAAATGGTGAAAAAGTAACTTATTATATTGCAAATGGACACAATCCATGAAGTAGAATTGATGCTCTTGATTTGCTTGCTTCAATCATATATTTCTGCAAATTTTTCTCGGAAAAAGGTACATCCATGTAGCATGTAAAACACACAAAAGTATTGTTGAGGACAACTGTATGTATGTTTTCATCACGTTTAGTACACTCATGAATGATTTGCACTTGCGTTGCGAAGATATTTAAGTTTTCAAATACCGAAAGCATTATTGTCTGTGCATTGGTGCGATGAAGGTTACTCATCACCTCACAGAGAGGAAAGTATGAGATAAAGATGAAACAATAGCAATCAAGGAAAGAACTCGCATTGGGTTTCCACGTTTTAATTTTGTTCCTTCTCGAGCAGAGTTATGTGTAATGCATTGAGAGCGTGTTGATTGCTTTAAGAGGATCACTTCCTACAAACCATTGCATGAGTCTTCTCTTGATCACTTCAACACTTTGTTGTTGCTATTTTAATGTAAAGATTTCTTGGTAAAAATGTTGTGGTTTAATAGGGCACTCATCTAGCCATGGAAGAGCATTGCCTCACGTCTACTTCGTCTAAAATTTCATAGAATACCCTTGTTCTTTTCATGTGTGTTAAAAAGCTAGACCTATTTTGCTCAGTTTATCATACGACATTACCAATATATGTCAAATATCTGTTATAATCATGTAAATATTTGGACAGAAAGACTTCTAGACTGTGCATATTCAGCAGATTTGGTTTTGGTTCCTCTCTCTTCCAAAGGAAAAAAATTTTGAAATTACTCACATGTTTGATCCCGCTAACAATGATGTGAGATTTACTATAATCTGAAGGGTCACGTTATAGCATGACCAATGACTAAGTGGTTAAAATAAAGGGGAATTAAGGTAATCAACTCAGATTTTAGTTTCTTTTTTTTATATATCACTTCATTGGATAAATAACTAGAGGAAAGGATCGCTCGGAGGAAGTCCAGCAATCTCACGGACCGTGTTTAGTTACAAAATCTATTTAAGCTGAAGCTTTAGCTTTTACATGGATATAACAAAGCGTTTTGTACATGGGTTCACATGAATGCTAGAAACAACTGTTGATTTGTGCACACAATGAGGATATCGAAGAAATAAATGCCCTCTCCTAAACTTAAAGAATTTGGGCAGTGCCAAGACTTATTGAAGTGATCATCTAGAATCAACCAAGTTCGAACGTCAATAAGAACTTCGTTAGCTCTTACTTGGATGAGTTAAATGCACATCTGTTATACCCATATGACTTTTTCAACTTGAATGTAAATCACCTTTGACAAATCAAAGGACTCATTCTCTTTTCCGTGACAAGTAAGACATTTTCATTTTTCATCAAAGTACTATTTCTTGTAGGTGTCTGCTCGCAATACAAAACGACCTCTTTAACGATGAACTCCTTCAGATAGTAACAAATAGGAAAGAGAAAGAAATAATGTTAGCTATTGCAAGGGGACTTCTATGCTCTCTCCCTCCTTTCCATAGAACGATACGACAACATCCATACCTGGTCTATTTGTGTTGTGGTCATCACCGACTCTGGTTGTGATTCTGATGGTTTTGGGGAAGAATTCTGTGTATTCGGTCTTGCATTTGGTAGAGAAGGCTGAGTTAATGGGACTGGATCAGGGAACACCATTGGCTCCTTAGTTGTCCATTGACTGGCCTTTGCAAACATCTACTGTTGCTCACGAATTTTGGGCTCGAAAACTTCAGCTGTTGATTGCAACCATTTGCCCGATCTTGTCTGTACTGCGGCTGCTTGTGAGTCAACTGTGGAAATATAAACCATATTTGTCATCGGATTTTGCCTCTCCTTTTTTCTTTTGTCATAGTCTGCAGCTTCTTTACAAAATCTACAAATATGCCCAACCTTGCTGCAAAAATGACAACGAGGGGGTGGAAGAGAGGTGCCTTCAGCCGAGGTACGTGCATGCCATCGATTTTGATTGAAATTGTTACTGCGCAGATCTCGATAATTCCTATATCCCTAATGATGATTGGTCCGCAACTATGGTGGTACGTAATGGTTGGTTGGCTGCTCGTGCTCCTGTATTATAGCATTTCCTGTCGCTCTACCTTGCACCTTTGCATTGTGTGCACATGTTTTTGTTGAGTTCCTTGATGTGTTACAAATGGCACAATACATTTGGTTGAGATGACATGTGGAACTAGTGTGACCAGGATTCTTACACTTAGTACAATAAATTTGTTTGGACGAATCCTCCGTCACAGCCTTGTGACCGGGATTCTTACACTTAGTACAATAAATTCGTTTGGACGAATCCTCGCTCACAGCCTTACTTGCTTTCAACCATTCCAAGTCCTCCGTGAACCCTCCAACTTTGTGCTCCAACTGCAAGGCCATTGCAATGACAGCGTCGAATGTCATTCCGCCCACACATCGAATTATCATAATCTGTTTTAGCTATGGGTTCAATCCGTTGATAAACCATTGTGTTATGACATCATCTGGCAGGTTGGCATGCACCAGTGGCAGCTGCCGCAAGTGAGTTTTGAACAGTGTCGCATACTCCTGAATACTCTGGTGGGGTTTCTGCCGATTGTTTTGCAAGTAGTCAAAAATCTCTGCAAGGTTCTTCTTCAAGCGAAACCTCTGCAGGAACGCATCCTCAACATCATCATAATTACCAAAATGATTAATATTGTATTCTCTCAGCCATCTTGCTGCTTCATTAACCAGCGTGGCTTGGAACACGATGGACTTATATGCCGGATCTGGTGGATGATTCAACACTGCATAACTGATTTCAAATGTGTGAACATGTGCGTCGGGGTCATCCCCCGGAAATCCACCGAATTTCATATAGGTCACTCCGATTGGGACCGATCAAGGTGGAACGATTGGCTGTGGCTGCTATTGTTGTTGCTGCTAAAATTGGGGTTGTGGCTGTGGCAGTGTTTGTTGCTGTTGCTGTGAGCCACTCATGGTGCTGATGTTGGTGGTGTTGTTGTTACCTGAATTTTGAGGAGGTTTCTCTTGATCTTTCGAGTCTATATCGTCAACCTTCTCACTTTTCGGTCCTAAAATGTCATTGAACCGTTTGCTTAACTCCAAGTCTAGCAGCCTTTCCTCAACTTTGGTATCGAAAGTAGGTAGACTTGCACCGAAAAGTGGTGAACGTAGTAAGTGTCCAAAAGGAAGCACCGCAATGTCACCAAAAAACTTCAAATTACCACCAAGTGATACCAAACTTCCACCAAAACTCGCCAAAGTCGCACCGGACTAGGCTACACTATCACCGGAAACATTCTCACCAAATAACATAAACCTCTCATCGATAGTGACCGAATTCTGACCAGATAGTGTGGAACTGTCTCTGCACTACGTCTCTGTACAACCAGAAATCGCTGTACTTTCTCCAAAAAGTACCGGACTCACACTGGAATTCACCGGAATCTCATCATGTGCTACCGAACTA
>CM035415.1:80774818-80792318 GCA_020310875.1 Ceratopteris richardii
CAAAGGATGAAGAAGAGTCAACTTCTCAAGTTTATTATGCAAGAGGTAAAGGCACTAGCAGAGGAAGAGCAAGAGGCTTTGGAAGAGGAAGAGGTAATCAAAATAACAATAAGAAGGCTTGCTGGATCTGTGGATTGAGTAATCATTTGGCTCATGACTGTTGGCACAACCAACAAGGATCAAACCAGAATCAAAACAACAATAGCAGAGGTCGAGGTGGAAGATATCAAAGTAATTTTCAAAGAGGTAGACAAAGTCAAAGAGGAGGCTATGGTAGAGGTGGAGGAAGAAGTTGGGGATAGAATCAATCCTACAACACCACCTACTACAACTATGCAAATGACACACAGAATGAAAGTCATACATCATTGATGATGAACTCAATCAACACATCAGATAAAGAAGATCTAAAGGTATTTTACATTGACTCTGGATGTTCTAATCATTTGTCAGGAAACATAGAATTGATGTCAGAATTGGAAAAAGGCATTTCTAGTCACACAGTTCAAACTGGTGATAATACAAGACATAGTGTACATTCAATTGGAAAAGTGAAATGCAAGAGTGGGGCAGATTTGCTAACCAATGTTTTGTATGTTCCAACAATACCTAAAAACTTGATTAGTGTGGGACAGCTAGTTGAAAAAGGTTTTCAAGTCAGGTTTACAAATGAAGGAGTATTTGTGGAAGATCTAGAGAATGGATATAATCAGATTGTCTCTGGTAAGAAAGAAGGTAGACTCTTTACTTTAAGAGTGCAAGGGAACATTGGTCAAGCTTTGCTCACACATGGTGAAGGAGTGATTACAGAACTTGATCTCTGGCATAAGAGATTAGGTCACTTTAATGAAAGAGGAATTAAAGCTATGGTTGCTAATCAGTCTGTACTAGGATTACCAAATGTGCAAAGTCAACATATGGTTTATAAATGTGAAGCATGTCAAATGGGTAAAGCACACAGGTTACCATTTCAGAAGAAAGGATTCAAACATGATGGATTACTAGAGCTCATTCATACAGATGTATGGGGACCAACAAAAGAAGGATCTATCAGTGGCTCAAGGTACTATGTTCTTTTCATTGATGATGCTACAAGATGGATAACATTATATGTTTTGAAGGAAAGATCAGAAGTGTTTGGAGCTTTCAAGCATTTTCATGCATATGTAGAGAGAGTCACAGGTCAAAAGCTTAAGAGACTGAGGTCTGATGGAGGGGGAGAATATTTCTCCCAAGAGTTCAATGATTATCTTTGGAATGCAGGTATTAAGAGAGAAATAACTTGCAGGTATACACCACAACAAAATGGTGTAGCAGAAAGAAGGAACAGGACTTTGGTTGAGTTTGCTAGAGCTATGCTAAAGGAGAAGAACTGTCCAAATTATCTTTGGGCTGAGGCTGTAAATACAGCTACATATCTTGTGAATAGATTACCATGTGCAGCTCTGAATGGAATGACTCCATATGAAGCTTGGTGGGGTAAGAAACCAACACTAGATCATTGTAGAGTGTTTGGATCAATTGCATATGCTTATGTGCCATCACAACTTAGGCATAAACTTGAACCAAAGGCAGAAAAATATGTGTTCATTGGTTATGATGAAAAGCAGATGGGTTACAGGTTGTGGAATCCTCTAACAAAACAATTTATTGTTTCTAGAGATGTTACATTTGATGAACAGAAAAGTTGGTATGCAGATCAAAGTCATACAACTGAAGAATTTGAAGAAGAGGTAAGAAGATGTGAGAAAGGAAAATCAATTGTGCAGGTAAATAGAGATGAAGACTATATGCAAGCAAGTACATCCACAAGTGGATTAACAAGAAGAAATGAAGAAGCTCCTATATTTGATGAAGAAGTGTATCCAGATACTTATGAAGAATGTGAACCAAGAAGGTCAAGCAGGACTAGAAGACAACCAGAAAGGTATTCTTATGATACTTCTTACATAACTCAGAAGAACTATGCATATATGGTGAAAGATGATGAAGAACCTCAGAACTATGATGAAGCTAAAGGTAAGAAACAATGGGAAGAAGCAATGAAGGAAGAGTTCAATGCACTGGAGGAGAACAAGACATGGGAACTTGTTCCTAAACCAAATGGTAAGAAAGTAATTGGAAATAAATGGGTTTATAAAGTGAAGAAGCTTGCAGATGGAAGTATAGCCAGATACAAAGCTAGACTGGTGGTGAAAGGCTATGCCCAGACTTATGGCATAGATTATGATGAGACATTCAGTCCTGTAGCTAAGATGTCAACTATAAGGACAATCATTGCTATTGCAGCTTCAAAAGGATGGACTCTAAGTCAATTGGATATAAAGAATGCATTCTTGAATGGATACATATCAGATGAGGTATACATGGAACAACCTCAAGGGTTTATAGATTCCAGGTATCCAAATTTTGTTTGCAGGTTGAGAAGAGCATTGTATGGATTGAAGCAAGCTCCAAGAGCTTAGAACTATAGACTGGTGAAGTATCTCAATGATCTTGGATATCAAAGTTCAAAAGCAGATTCAAGTCTACTTATCAAAAGAACAGAGGAAGGTACAATCTACATTTGTATTTATGTAGATGACATTATAATCACAGGTACTTCAGATGAAGGAATCAAGGAGGTAAAGAGATTACTTGAGAAACAGTCTAAGATTAGAGATCTAGGAAAGTTGTCATACTTTCTTGGAATGGAAGTTACTTATACAGATCACGGCATATATGTATCACAAGAAAGGTATCTTCTGAATTTATTGAAGAAGTTTGATATGGAAAATTGCAGAGAAGCTTCAACTCCACTTGAAGTTAATCACAAGCTCAATAAATATGATGGTGCAGACTGTTGGTGTATAAACCACCACAAGAACTAAACTAAGGTGGTATTAGAAGACCTCCATAACCATCATTAGCTTAGCAAAACTCTTAATGTGAGTCTTCATCTCTGAACTTAGTGAAAATTAAAATTTCACTTCACAGAAATCTGCGCCTTTTCTTCAAACCTTCAATCTGACCTATATTAGCTTGATCTTTGCAAATTCCTTTGATCATTTCTTGCTAATGTTAAGCAACACATAACAAGCAAAACTTTCAAGTACTAACTTCAAAATCTTCTGAATTTGCTCCAATCTTTTCACTATGTCAGAAAACTGAAAATCAACTTCATCGATTTGACATACCTTCACTGTTAAGCTGATTTCTCTGAGTATGCGTCCCGTTTCTTAAAGATCTTTTGACCAAATGTAGTTTAAGATAGTAGCTTTAAAATGAGCTATCACTTACTGAAAACTTTACAGTATACTTCGAGATCTGACCTTAAGAAATTCAGGTAAATGTGTGCCAGAAAAGTCGTAACTGTCAACTAACTTACACAGTCATGTGAAATCACTTAGAACTCAATGTACAAGAGGAATTAGACTTAATCCTTCTACACAAACATATGTTGTATATCAGAGAGGATGTGTACAAATTGGCTTAGCCTAATTTTGCTCATAGCCATGGAAAACTCTCTTAGACTCAGAAGTTTTTCCTGAACATCTCTCTCAGAAAAGACACGACTTTCCTCTACTCACTCAGATTACAAAAATTGAGTTCTCTCTACATGTTTTTATCTCAAATTAACTTATATACCTATGGTTTACATTCTCCTAGACTTGAACTCGTAAGTTCTGAAGATCAAATGAAAAACTAGACTCTAATTTGCACTAATTTACAATAGTGAAATTGTCCCTTCACTTAGGCTTAATTTTCTGTATGTTTTTCTTCACTTCTCCTTCCCTTCTTTCTTTCTTCATATGTCTTCATATATCCATGCCTAATTAGTGAGTGAAGCCCCAACAGCTCCCCCTCAATTACTAATTAGCATGCTTTGATTTCTTCATATAGTCTTCTTCTCTTTTATTCCTGCCATCTCCTTGAACCTACTTGTCTTCACTCCATCCAAGCTCTTTGTCATAATATCTGCAATCTGATCTTTTGTAGAAGTGTACACCACTTCAATCTCCTTCTCCATTACCTTTTCTCTGAGAAAATGATACTGTATTTCTATGTGCTTTGTCCTTGCATGAAATACAGGATTTGCTGCAAGATATAATGAGCTCATATTATCTCCATGAATGATAGGTATACCTTGATCAATTCCCAAGCTTTTGAATAATGTTTGCATCCATATTACTTCTTTTGCTGCTTCCACAAGTCCTTTGTACTCAGCTTCTGTTGATGATAAAGCCACTATATGTTGTTTCTTTGAACACCAACTCACAAGCTTATCTCCAATGTATATCATGTAGCCATGAGTAGATCTTCTATCATCCTGACTTCCTGCCCAATCTGAATCACTATAGGCTCTCAATCTTATATTTGATGTAAAAGGATAATACAATCCTTCTTTCAAAGTCCCTTTGACTCTTTGACCTGCAATCCAATGTGGATCCTTTGGACAATGCATGAACTGAGAAAGAACACCCACTGCATAACTAAGATCAGGCCTTGTTAGTGTAGCATAAATTAAACTTCGCACTAAAGATTGATACTTCCTCATGTCTTTGAACTCTGCACCATCATATCTACTGAGTTTATGATTGACCTCTAGTGGTGTTGATGCCTCTCTGCAATTCTCCATGTTAAACTTCTTTAGAATATTCAAAAGATACCTTTCTTGTGATACATATATGCCATGTTCTGCATAAGTGATTTCCATTCCAAGAAAATATGACAATTTTCCTAGATCACTTATCTTGAATTCTCTCTCAAGTAACTTCTTCACCTCCTTAATTCCTTCATTTGAAGTACCTGTAATTATAATATCATCTACATAAATACAAATGTAGATCATACCTTCATCTGTTCTTTTGATAAGTAAACTTGCATCTGCCTTTGAACTTTGATATCCAAGATCATTAAGATACTTTACAAGTCTATAATTCCAAGCTCTTGGAGCTTGCTTCAAACCATAAAGTGCTCTTCTTAGCCTGCAAACATAATTTGGAAACTTGTGATCTACAAACCCTTGAGGTTGCTCCATGTAAACCTCATCTGATATATATCCATTCAAAAATGCATTCTTAATGTCCAATTGACTCAATGTCCATCCTTTTGATGCTGCAATGGCAATGATTGTCCTTATGGTTGACATCTTTGCCACAGGACTGAATGTCTCATCATAATCTATGCCAAAAGTTTGAGCATAGCCTTTAACCACCAATCTAGCTTTGTATCTGGCTATTCTTCCATCTGCATGTTTCTTAATTTTGTAAACCCATTTATTTCCAATCACTTTCTTACCATTAGGCTTTGGAACAAGTTCCCAAGTTTTGTTTTCTTCAAGTGCATCAAACTCTTCCTTCATTGCTTCTTCCCATTGTCTCTTACCCTTTGCTTCATCATAGCTTTGAGGTTCTTCATCTTCCTTAACCATATAAGCGTAATTTTTCTGAGTCAAGTAAGAAGTATCATATGAATACCTTGTAGGTTGCTTCCTCATTCTGGTTGACCTTCTTGGTTCACACTCTTCATGTATATCTGGATGTACCTCTTCATCAAATATTGGTCCATCTTCATTTCTTCTATATGATCCAACTCTTGATGTGCTTGCTTGCATATGTTCTTCATCTCCATCTATCTGCATATGTGACTTACCTCTTGCACTCCTTCTTATCTCTTCTTCAAATGTTTCAAGGTCACAATCTTTATCTGCATACCAACTCTTCTGTTCATCAAAGGTCACATCTCTGGAAACAATAAAATGTTTAGTTAAAGGACTCCATAGCCTATAACCCATTTGCTTTTCATCATACCCAATAAACACATATTTTTCTGCCTTTGGTTCAAGCTTATGTCTGAGTTGTGATGGCACATAAGCATAGGCAATTGACCCAAACACTTTACAATGGTCAAGTGTTGGTTTCTTACCCCACCAAGCTTCATAAGGGGTCATACCATTCAAAGCTCCACATGATAGTCTATTCACAAGGTATGTAGCTGTATTTACAGCCTCAGCCCAAAGATAATTAGGGCAATTCTTTTCTTTTAACATTGCTCTTGCAAATTCAACCAATGTTCTATTTCTCCTTTCTGCCACCCCATTATGTTGAGGTGTATACCTGCAAGTTATCTCTCTCTTGATACCTGCATTCCAAAGATAGTCATTAAACTCTTGGGAGAAGTATTCTCCCCCTCCATCAGACCTTAACCTCTTGAGTTTTTGACCTGTAACTCTTTCTGCATAAGCATGAAAATGTTTGAAAGCTCCAAATACTTCTTATCTTTCTTTTAGAACATAAAGGGTTATCCACCTTGTAGCATCATCAATAAACAAAACATAATACCTAGATCCATTTATTGATCCTTCTTTTGTTGGTCCCCATACATCTATATGTATGAGTTCAAGCAAACCATCATGCTTGAAACCTTTCTTCTGAAATGGTAGTCTATGTGCTTTTCCCATCTGACAAGCTTCACACTTGTATATCATATGTTGATTCTTCACATTTGGTAGCCCCATTACAGATTGGTTCTCCACCATAGTTTTAATTCCTCTTTCATTGAAGTATCCCAATCTCTTATGCCAAAGATCTAACTCTGTAATTACTTCATCACCATGTGTAATTAGGGCTTGACCAACATTTCCTTGCACTTTGAGAGTAAAAAGTCTACCTTCCTTCTTACCACAAACAATGGGATTGTATGCATCCTCTGGATCTTCAACAAATACCCCTTCATTTGTAAATCTGACTTGAAAGACTTTTTCCACTATTTGTCCAACACTTATCAGATTCTTTGGTATTGTTGGAACATACAAAACATTTGTTAACAAATTAGCTCCACTCCTGCATTTCACTTTTCCAATTGAATGCACATTATGTTTTGTATTATCACCTGTTTGTACTGTATGACTTGAATTGCCTTCTTCCAATTCTGACAATAATTCTATATTACCTGACAAATGATTTGAACAACCAGAGTCAATATAAAATACCTTGAGATCCTCCTTCTCTGATGAACTTATTGAATTCATCATCAATGTTGTATGAATGTCATTCTGTGTATCATTTGCATAATTGTAATATGTGGTATTATAAGACTGATTCTGATTCCAATTTCTTCCACCACCTCTACCATAACTTCCTCTTGAATTCTGTCTTCCTCTTTGAAATTGATTCTGAAATCTTCCACCTCTTCCTCTGCCATTGTTGTTTTGATTTTGGCTTGATCCTTGTTGATTATGCCAACAATCATATGCTAGATGACTGCTCAATCCACAAATCCAACATGTCTTCTTGTTATTGTTCTGATTACCTCTACCTCTTCCATTTCCTCGACCTTTACCTCTGCCAATACCTCTTCCTCTTGCATAATTTGCTTGAGTTGTTGACTCTTCTTCATCCTTTGCTTTACCTTTATCTCCTTTCTTCTTGTTCTTCATGTACATTGCAGAACTTTGTCCTTTGTCTCCATCTGACTTCAAGTCTTGCTCAAATGTGAGCATCAATCCAAGTAATTGGTTCAATTCTGGCACATAATGATTTAATGAGAGCTCTGCTGAAAGTACAAAAGGCTTCCATCTTTCATCACCTCTTAACCCTGCAAGTAATTGTGCTATCAACCTATGATCTTCAATATCCTCATCAATAGAACCAAGGCTATCTGCCAAGTCCTTCATCTTAGTGACATAATCACTAATGCTCTGATTTTGCTTTTTCTTGAATGTGGTGAACTCTGACCATAAGCTAGCCTTCCTAGCTTTAGTAGTGTTTTGGAAGTGATTCTCCAAAGCATTCCAAATGTCTTCAGCTGTTTCTAAACCTCTGATATGTGGTAACAAATGATCTCTAATAGTGTTATATATATAAGCTCTTGCACTTGCATCTCTCTTCTGCCATAGCTTCAAAGCTTCTAGCTCTTCCTTTCTTGGATGACTCTCATCTTCAAATTTAGGTTTTTCTTCTTCACCTGTCACATATACCATTAGGTCCTTACTCATAAGTAAGGCTTCCATCCTCATCACCCAAGCAGGGTAATTATCTCTGTCCAATTTGTCAATGGACACATGATCTGCCATAGTATTCTTGCTTCTGCTTCAACCTGTAAGTATAAAGTTAAAGAATGATACCTTTTGTAGACCTTTACCTTTGGAAGTAACTTCGAAATAATCTTCTGATGACTTTTATTTGTTGAACACCTCAGCTTCCACCTTCTTTGATAAAGAACTCTTCAATTCTTCTTGTATCTGCTCTCCCTTTACTCTCGAGGACCTTATCTGCTCTGATACCACTTGTTGGTGTATAAACCACCACAAAAACTAAACTAATGTGGTATTAGAAGACCTCCATAACCATCATTAGCTTAGCAAAACTCTTAATGTGAGTCTTCATCTCTGAACTTAGTGAAAATTAAAATTTCACTTCACAGAAATCTGCACCTTTTCTTCAAACCTTCAATCTGACCTGTATTAGCTTGATCTTTGCAAATTCCTTTGATCATTTACTAAGAGAAGTTCTTGCTAATGTTAAGCAACACATAACAAGCAAAACTTTCAAGTACTAACTTCAAAATCTTCTGAATTTGCTCCAATCTTTTCACTATGTCTGAAAACTGAAAATCAACTTCATCGATTTGACATACCTTCACTGTTAAGCTGATTTCTCTGAGTATGCGTCCCGTTTCTTAAAGATCTTTTGACCAAATGTAGTTGAAGATAGTAGCTTTAAAATGAGCTATCACTTACTGAAAACTTTACAGTATACTTCGAGATCTGACCTTAAGAAATTCAGGTAAATGTGCGCCAGAAAAGTCGTAACTGTCAACTAACTTACACAGTCATGTGAAATCACTTAGAACTCAATGTACAAGAGGAATTAGACTTAATCCTTCTACACAAACATATGTTGTATATCAGAGAGGATGTGTACAAATTGGCTTAGCCTAATTTTGCTCATAGCCATGGAAAACTCTCTTAGACTCAGAAGTTTTTCCTGAACATCTCTCTCAGAAAAGACACGACTTTCCTCTACTCACTCAGATTACAAAAATTGAGTTCTCTCTACATGTTTTTATCTCAAATTAACTTATATACCTATGGTTTACATTCTCCTAGACTTGAACTCGTAAGTTCTGAAGATCAAATGAAAAACTAGACTCTAATTTGCACTAATTTACAATAGTGAAATTGTCCCTTCACTTAGGCTTAATTTTCTGTATGTTTTTCTTCACTTCTCCTTCCCTTCTTTCTTTCTTCATATGTCTTCATATATCCATGCCTAATTAGTGAGTGAAGCCCCAACACAGACTACAAAGATATGAGGAAGTATCAATCTCTTGTGGGTAGTTTGATTTATGCTACACTAACAAGACCTGATCTTATTTATGCAGTGGGAGTTTTGTCACAATTCATGCATTGTCCAAAGGACCCACATTGGATTGCAGGTCAAAGAGTTCTCAGATATATCAAAGGAACTATAAAGGAAGGATTATATTATCCTTTTACATCAGATTTGAAGTTGAGAGCCTATAGTGATTCAGATTGGGCAGGTAACCAGGATGACAGAAGATCAACTCATGGTTACATGATATACATTGGTGATAAGCTTGTAAGTTGGTGTTCAAAGAAACAACATACAGTTGCATTATCATCAACTGAAGCAGAGTACAAAGGACTTGTGGAAGCAGCTAAGGAAGTCATATGGATGGAGACATTGTTCAAGAGCTTAGGCATTGATCAAGGTACACCTACAATACATGGAGATAATATGAGTTCACTTTATCTTGCAGCAAATCCAGTATTTCATGCAAGGACAAAGCACATAGAGATACAATATCATTTTCTCAGAGAAAAGGTAATGGAGAAGGAGATTGAAGTGGAGTACATTTCTATTAAAGATCAGTTAGCAGACATAATGACAAAGAGCTTGGATGGTGTGAAGACCAGCAGATTCAAAAGCATGGCAGGAGTAAAAGAAAAGAAGAAGATATGAAGAAACAGGGAATGTCAATTAGTGATTGAGGGGGAGCTAATGGAGAAACAATCACTAATTAGACATATATTTGAAGGTCAAATCTTAGGAAAAAAACCCCATGCCTATGTGAAGGGACAAATTCACAAGTGTATCATACTTGTAAAGTTAGTTCACTTTAGTTCTAGAAGTTTTTTAAAAATCACGGGAATGAGAAAATCTATATAAGTTAGTTAGTATTAACTGACGCGGTGAAAAAGAAGAAGAAGGAAGACAATGAGAAAGTGAGAAGAACTCATTTTTGTATTACTGAGTATAGTCGGGCTTCTCTGAGCGAGAAAGCACTTGTAAGCTTCTGAGTTTTCATAGTTATGACAAGAACTAGTTAAAGTTCTGTGTATAAGTCTTCTTCCTCCATCTCCAGTGTTTGTCTTCTGTGTAATGATTTGAAAGGTTGAAGTTTTCCAAGCAAGTCGATGCGTGGCATCGAATGTATGTTGAAAGGTTGAGTTTTATGTGAGAAGTCGATGCCTGGCATCGAATCTCACTTGATAAGTCCTTATCTTCATATCTGATTTTTATCTACTGCCAAATCTTCTTGAAAAGATGATGTTGTTGGAGCAACTCGATGCCTGGCATCGAATTCCAGTTGATAAGTCATATTCTAAGTGTGCATGAAATCACCTATAGTTTTGGTGTCCAAAAGATCAAGACTTTATGCGGGAAGTCGATGCCCGGCATCGAATCCCTGCTGAAAAGTGGCCAAAAACATCCCAAGTCGATGCCCGACATCGAATTCTCGTTGCAAGTCGATGCTAGGCATCGAATTCTAATTTTAAACAGGCGCTCTTACTAAAACAGGTAAAATTTCCAGTTTTGGAAGGTCATATAGGGTCATCTTGTGAGAGCCATAACTTGAGTTCTAGAGATTTGTTTGATGCATATGATAGCTTGTTGGAAAGCTCTACTCTTCTAGCTTCAGCCCGTAAAGTTTCATCGAGAAATAATACTTGAGCTAGGAGAAATTAGCAAAATACTGAAGGTATGTCATTTTGGTGACGAGGAATTTCTGTAGAAGCAAAGTTCTCACTTTAGGCTATCATTTCTCAAAGTTTGGAGTGGCAATGAGTTAATGGTGACCATAGAGGTGTTCTAGTGTCACATTAATTCATTTCTTGTGGTGTTTCATACATCAAAAATAGATAGATAGATAGATAGATAGATAGATAGATAGACAGATAGACAGATAGACAGATAGACAGATAGACAGATAGATACATAGATAGATAGATAGATAGATAGACAGATAGACAAATAGACACATAGACAGACATATAGATAGATAGATAGATAGATAGATAGATAGATAGATATGTAGATAGATAGATAGATAGATAGATAGATAGATAGATAGATAGATAGATAGATAGATAGATAGATAGATAGATAGATAGATAGATAGATAGATAGATAGATAGACAGATATACAGATAGACAGGCAGAGAGAAAGATAGATAGATAGATAGAGAGATAGATAGATAGATAGATAGATAGATAGATAGATAGATAGATAGATAGATAGATAGATAGATAGATAGATAGATAGATAGATAGATAGATAGATAGATAGATAGATAGATAGATAGATAGATAGATAGATAGATAGATAGATAGATAGATAGATAGATAGATAGACAGATAGATAGATAGATAGATAGATAGATAGATAGATAGATAGATAGATAGATAGATAGATAGATATGTAGATAGATAGATATATAGATCGATAGATAGATAGGTACATAGATAGATAGATACGTACATAGATAGATAGATAGATAGATAGATAGATAGATAGATAGATAGATAGATAGATAGATAGATAGATAGATAGATAGATAGATAGATAGATAGATAGATAGATAGATAGATAGATAGATAGATAGATAGATAGATAGATTGTTGGTGCATTTCAAGCCTTCACACTTGGCTTGGAATCTTGGAAGATTAGCTTGGAACCCTTGAATGATATCTCTATGAGAAGCAAGAACCATAGGAACTTAGTCTTATGTGTTATTACGTTTTACTCATTGTAAAAAGTCTATATGAATTGGCATTTACTTGTATCACACCTAATTGATTAGAGTTGTGGAATTTTGGATGGTGTAATTGGAGAGAATATCTCCCTACTTTTAGAGGAGTGATTGAAGGGAGCCAAGAATTCAAATTTGAATTCAAACTCTCACTCATTTCTTATATAAGCTGTACTTGAAAAGTCGCGGGTGTCTTTCACCATTCCCGAGGCAAATATTCTCGATTATAGAGTGTGTGAGTGCTACACCATAGCCCACACATCTCCAACTCATTAGGCTACATCTATCAAGCCAATGAGATTGTACATTCATGTGAACTAATAGAAAGACTTACATTCACTATCTCTGGTTTTCTCTGAGTCAACATCTCCAAGTCTGTCAACTTCAAAGGAGCATATCTCAGGATCTACTGAACCAAATCAAGTGATTCAAAGCACATTGGATTCAGCTCAAAGTCTACTATACACTTAGAAAATTTTGAAGGTCATTGGATCAGCCATTACAGAGAAATCTCAGTCGAGGTGCTCACTGGTCTGTGTCTCCAGAATTCCTAAAATATCGGGGGTAACTACAAGTTTGCTAAATTGATTTCTCAATGAGTAGTTCATCATTTCTTCTCATTCCACTTGCAAATGGTAGCTTGCTAAGCTAATTTAATATGTCCAGAAGGAATTAGATCAATTGTTAGTGTGCTGGTCACACTGAGTGAAAGACTGAGCAGGTGTCACTACAGAAATAGAAAGTTTTTCTTGATTTTTGAAGTGCCAAGTTATCTGTTTTGATTTGGTCATTACACATATCATTTGCAAAGTACATATATGCTTTCTTGGTATCATTTGGAAGCTCAAGGTGTGTACTAAGCATTTCTGGAATCAAAGGAGGGCTGGTGTGAAGCAGGTATAGCAGCACCAACTCAATCTCTTGAGTGCATCCAACCGTCACTCCAAACAGTGGTATCAGAGCAAATAAGGTAAACATGGGAGATGGTTTTCCTTCATTCATTGACAAATTGGACAGGAACAATTACCAAGCTTGGTCATTGAGAATGAAGACCTATCTACAAGGAAGGAGCTTATTTGGATACATATCAGGAGATGAGGAATTGCCCTCATTTAAAACTAGAGGACTACCCACCAAGGATGAACATGAAAGACTCAACCAATGGTATGCAAAGGATGCTTTGGCAAGGTCTTACCTTCTTAACTCTATATCTGACTTTCTTTTACCTCATGTAAGGAATTGTAAGACTTCCCAAGAGACTTGGGAAACCTTGTCAACATATTTCTCTTCCAACACAAGGGCTAGGAAGAATTAATTGTGGATTGAATTCACAACCCTTAGGAAGCAGCCCAAGCAATCAGTCTCAGAGTATGTGACAAAGATTAAAGATGTGGCAGACCAATTAGCAAGCATTGGAGAGGAGATTGAAGAGGAGCAAATAGTCAGGCAAGTAACAAATGGACTCAAGGCAGATGATAAGTGGGAAAGTTTCACCACTGCAATGGACCTCTATATGGACATGCATACCCCAGATCTCACAACACTCATGGGCCAACTATTCACACATGAAGCAAAGTTTACAAAGGCAGGAGATCAATCAAAAGGTAACAACCCCTCTGCTCTCTATACTGATAAAAAAGTTAAGGATAAAGGTAAAGGGAAGAAACAGGATGAAGAAGGCTCTACCTCCCAAGCTAATTATGCAGGGAGAGGTAGATCATCAAGAGGCAGGGGCAGAGGAGGTAAGTCAGGTAGGGGGAGACCCTACAACTCATCACCATGCAACATTTGTGGATTGTCCAATCATACCATAGATGAATGCTACAAGAACTACAAGAATCAGAGAGGAAGAGGCTACTCAAGAGGTGGATACTCTCAAGGGAGAGGCAGGTTCAACCAACACCAAGGCTACAATGGATACAACAATCAATACAACAACAACTACAATCACAACCACAATGGTAATTACCAAGGTGGATTCAGAAATAGAAGGGACTACAACAACTACACAGAGGAGCAAGATGACTCCCTATTGATCATGAATATGACCTCCAAGGCAGGTACAAATGATGATCATTTATTTTATATTGACTCAAGATGTTCTAACCATGTAGCTGGCAATGTGGCACTACTCTCTAATTTGGAAGAACCCAAGGGCAAACATCAGGTACAGACAGGTGATGACACTAAACATTCTGTTATAAAAATTGGAAATGTGAAGACATGTGATGGTAACCAGAACCTATTGAGCAGGGTACTCTATGTACCTACCATCACCAAGAATCTAATGAGTGTTGGTCAGATTGTGGAGAAAGGTTTGCAGGTCAGATTCACACAACATGGAGCATATGTGGAGGACCCAAGACATGGATTCAGAAGGATAGCCAAGGGAGAAAAATCAGGTAGATTGTTTACTTTTGAGCTAGAAGACACCAAGAACATTGCCTTGTATAATTACAAGGATCAAACACTTTCAGAGTTAGAAATATGGCACAAGAGGTTAGGTCACATAGGTGAAAGAACCCTAAAGCAAATGTGCAGGGATCAATGTGTACTTGGGATACCTAATGTATCCAAGCAACACATGATTTACAAATGTGGAGCATGTCAGTTTGGTAAGTCTCACAGGTTGCCCTATTCAAGGAAAGGTTTCATGCATGAAGACTACCTAGACTTGGTACACACAGATGTTTGGGGACCTAGCAAGGACCCTTCCATTTCAGGTTCAAGGTATTATGTGTCCTTCATTGATGATTATAGCAGATGGACCATCTTATACTTTATGAAGCATAAAGATGAAGTGTTTAATTGTTTCAAGAGGTATCTTGCACTTGTTGAAAACCAAACAGGAAGAAGCTTGAAGAGGCTAAGGTGAGATGGTGGAGGAGAATACTTCTCCAATGAGTTTGAAGATTTCTTGCAGGAAAGAGGCATCAAAAGGGAGATTACTACAAGGTACTCACCTGAACAAAATGGGGTAGCTGAAAGAAGGAATAGACTCATTGTAGAAACAGCTAGGTCTATGCTTAATGAAAAGAAGTTGCCAAATTATCTTTGGGTAGAGAGTGTATCCACTGCCACCTATCTCATAAACAGGTTTCCATCCAAATCACTTGATGGCATGACACCATATGAAGCTTGGCATGGTAAGAGACCCTCTCTAGATCATTGCAAAATCTTTGGTTGTGTAGCATATGTGCATATTCCATCACAGGTAAGGGGAAAGCTAGACCCTAAAGCTGAAAAATGTATCTTCATTGGTTATGATTTGAACCAAAAGGGATACAGATTCTACAACCCAACAAACAAAGGCTTCAAGGTAACCAGAGATGTCATCTTTGATGAGAATGACTCATGGTATGAGAATGAATGCAGGAAGGTTAGTCTACCTTATGATATGGAAGAAGATTTCCCAAAGCTCACCAAGGAGGAACCAATTCAGAAAGATGAATCAAACTCAGATGATGATGACACAATTAACCTTGAGGAATTCAAGGCATGGAAGTCCAAAGGAAAGATGAAGATGAAGAAGCTAGAAGATGCACCAGAATCCTCAACTCAAGCAATGAGGAGATCTCAGAGAGAAAAGAAGAAGCCTATCAGATTTGGGTATGACACATCACTTGTAACTAAACATTCTATATATCTTGCAAAGGATTTGTTGAATGAAGAACCAGGTACCTATGAAGAAGCAATCACCAAACCAGAGTGGAGAGAAGCTATGGATGAAGAAATGGAAGCTCTCAAGGAGAGTGATACTTGGGACTTGGTACCCAAGAAGGACTCTATGAAGGTGATAGGATCCAGATGGATCTACAAACTAAAGAGAAATTCAGATGGAACAATAAACAGGTACAAAGGTAGGTTGGTAGCCAAGGGTTTTGCACAAACCCAAGGCATTGATTATGAGGAGACATTTTCTCCTATGGCTAAGATGCCAACTATCAGAATATTGGTGAGTGTAGCTGCATCCAAAAATTGGAACATGTACCAATTAGATGTCAAGAATGCTTTCTTGAATGGATGGATATCTGAAGAAGCCTACATGTCACAACCACCTGGCTATGAAGACCCCAAGAAGGTAAATTATGTTTGTAAATTGAAGAAGGCTCTATATGGTTTGAAGCAGGCACCTAGAGCATGGAATTACAGGTTGACAACCTACCTCCAAGACCAAGGATTTGTGATGAGCAAAGCTGATACTTCTCTGTTCATAAAGAGAAGTAGTACAGAGGTAATCTACTTGTGTGTTTATGTTGATGACATCATCATTACAGGCAATGATGTCAATGGGATTAGACACATCAAAGGACAGATGATGAAAGAATTCAAGATTAGTGATCTTGGATTATTGAAGTATTTCTTAGGTCTTGAGTTAGTCTACACCAACTCAGGTATATATATCACTCAAAAGAAGTATGTACAGGATATGGTCAAGAAGTTTGGCTTGCAGGATGCTAAAATCTCAACTACTCCAATGGAGGTCAACCTAAAGCTAAGTGCTCATGAAGGAGATGAATTACAAGACATTACAGGATATCAAAGCATGGTAGGTAGTTTGAATTATGCTACCTTGACAAGAATTGACATAGCATATGGAGTTAGTGTGCTAAGCCAATTCATGCACAAACCAAGGGTACCTCACCTAGAGGCAGCAAAGAAGATCTTGAAGTATTTGAAGGGAACTCAAAACCATGGTTTGTACTTTCCTTATACATCAGATATTGATATTAAAGTTTACTCAGATGCAGATTGGGCAGGATGCAAGGATGATAGGAGGAGCACATCAGGTTACATTTGTTTTGCAGGAGATAAGCCTATCTCTTGGTCAGCCAAGAAACAACCTACAGTGGCATTGTCATCCACTGAAGCAGAGTATAGAGGGCTTGCCAATGCCACTCAAGAAGCTATCTGGTTGAAGCTCTTGTATACAGAGTTAGGTCTATACACTAGACCTCCAATTATTTTTGGAGATAACACAAGCTCTCTTCACCTTGCAGCTAATCCAATATATCATGCCAGAACTAAACACATAGAGGTTCATTACCACTATGTGAGGGAGAAGTTACTAAGCAAAGAGATACAATTGACTTATGTGTCTACTAATATGCAATGTGCAGATTTACTCACTAAAGCATTGGATGGAAACAAGCTATGCAGATTCAAATCCATGATTGGATTGCAGGATGTGATTGAAGACTAAAGATGAAGACTTAAGCCAAAGTGCTTGGCTTGAGGAGGAGCTGTTGGTGCATTTCAAGCCTTCACACTTGGCTTGGAATCTTGGAAGATTAGCTTGGAACCCTCGAATGATATCTCTATGAGAAGCAAGAACCATAGGAACTTAGTCTTATGTGTTATTACCTTTTACTCATTGTAAAAAGTCTATATGAATTGGCATTTACTTGTATCACACCTAATTGATTAGAGTCGTGGAATTTTGGATGGTGTAATTGGAGA
>CM035415.1:80812318-80817318 GCA_020310875.1 Ceratopteris richardii
AGTGAAAAAGTCGGGTACCTGACAGAGAGGTGAAGATGAACAGACCCTGTTGACTTCAAATGAACATAACTGAAGATTGCATTATCCAAATGACATGAAACTTTATGAGCATATAGTAGGCTTATAGAGCTAACTTTACGAAAATGATGCACCAAGCTCAGAGAAAACATCTCGGCAAGCTGACTGAGAAAACTGAGAGTAATGGCAGTGAGTAGTACACTTCACAAGAACATGGAAAGATGAACTCAAATAATCATGAAAATGAAAGTATATTGCTTGTAGAATACAATGACTTACTGATACATGTGTGTGCCTTGTAATCACACCTTGATATGGCATAAAGCTCAGCTCTTGGAGGTCTTCACATAGGTCTTTCTAACCACGACTAAAACTGCCATCTATTTATAGTTGAGTTTGGGAGGCTAACCTCCCTCAATCACTCTCCAATCAATTAATGATTGATTTGATTCTCTACCTACCACAAATCATGAATTCGTGGCTCCTCTTTCCATTCTTGATCAAGTGGACTCAACCACTTAAGATTCTCTTACTTTTACATTAAGTAAACTCTTCAAAAGTTACAAGAGGTAGTTCACAAGTGAACTTTACATAGTCTTGTTTTTAAAGCTTCTTCTAAGACTTTGTGAGACTCAAGCCAATACTTAGGCTTGTCATAGACTTGCTCCAACAGCTCTCCCTCAAGCCAAGTATGCTTGAGGTCTTCAATCTTCCAAGATTACCTGCAAACCTATCATAGCCTTGAATTTGCAAAGCTTTGTACCATCCAATGCTTTGGTTAGAATATCTGCACATTGTTGATGAGTGGACACATATGATATTTGAATCTCTTTGCTTAGAACCTTCTCTCGTACATAGTGATAATGAACTTCAATATGTTTAGTCCTTGCATGAAAAATAGGATTAGTAGCCAAGTGAATAGAACTCATATTGTCACCAAAAATAGTTGGAGTTCCAAACTCCAATCCAAGATCTTTGAATAATGTCTTCATCCACATAGCTTCTTGTGTAGCTATGGCAAGACCTCTATATTCAGCTTCAGTAGAAGAGAGAGCAAATGTGGGTTGCTTCTTGGATGACCATGAAATAAGCTTTGAACCTGCAAAGGTAAGATAACCTGAAGTGCTCCTTCTATCTTCCTTGGAGCCAGCCCAATCTGCATCAGAAAATAGCTTCAAACCTAAATCAGATACATAAGGATAATAAAGTCCTTCATTTATGGTTCCTTTGAGATACTTGAGAATCCTTTTGGCAGCATCCATATGTGGTTTCCTTGGTGTGTGCATAAATTGGCTTAGCACACTCACACTGTAACATATATCTACTCTTGTCAATGTGGCATAGTTGAGACTACCCACTAGACTTTGATATGATGTGATGTCCTCTATGAGTTCACCTTCATGTGAGCTCAATTTGTGATTGACCTCCATTGGAGTACCTGCAATCTTACAATCTTGCATCTTGAATTTTGCCAACATGTCCTTAATGTACTGCCTTTGAGTGAGAAACAAACCATGATCTTTGTAGACAACTTCCAAACCTAGGAAGTAGGTAAGTGAACCCAAATCACTTATCTTGAACTCTTCTCTCATCTGATCTTTGATCTTCTTCATACCATCTGCATCATTTCCTGTCAATATAATATCATCTACATATACACATAGATAGATGACCTCGGAATTACTCTTTTTAATAAAGAGTGAAGGATCTGCCTTGCTTGGTTGAAAGCCTTTGTCCTGCAAGAATGAAACAAGCCTGAAATTCCAAGCTCTTGGAGCTTGCTTGAGACCATACAATGCTTTGTTAAGTTTACACACATAATCATGATAATCTTGATTCTCAAAACCAGGTGGTTGTGCCATATATACCTCTTCGGTTATCCAACCATTCAAGAATGCATTCTTTACATCTAGTTGAAGTATCTTCCAATTCTTGGAAGAGGCAATACTAAGCAAAACCCTAATAGTAGGCATCTTTGCCACAGGAGAGAAGGTCTCCTCATAATCAATTCCCTGAGTTTGTGCAAAGCCTTTTGCTACAAGCCTTGCCTTATACCTGTTAATGGAACCATCAGAATTCTTCTTGAGTTTATAGACCCATCTTGAGCCTATTACCTTCATGGATGAAGTCTTGGGCACCAAATCCCAAGTGTTGTTTTCCTCAAGTGCTTCAATCTCTTCCTTCATTGCATGCTTCCATTCTGTTTTTGCTTTGGCCTCTTCAAATGATGATGGCTCCTCTTGGTTTATGTCCTGTGCTATGTAGATAGAATGTTTAGTTACTAATGAGGTGTCAAACCCATACCTTTCTGGTTTTTTCTTTTCCCTCATAGATCTTCTTAGGCCATGATGTGATGATTCTGCCTCATGTCCAAGTTCCTACAATTTTGCTTTACCTTTAGACTTCCATGCTTTGATCTTTTCCATCTGAGATTCTTCATCATCCTCTGAGGTGTCTTGTTCTTGAATCTTCTGTTGTTCTCTACCAAGCTTTGGAAAATCTTCTTCAAGATTATATGGTAAATTGACCTTCCTGCATGAATCTTCATACCATGAATTGTTCTCATCAAAAACTACATCTCTGCTTACCAAGAATCCTTTGTTGGTAGGGTTGTATAACCTGTAGCCCTTTTGATTGTTGTCATATCCAATAAATACACACCTTTCTGCCTTTGGATCCATCTTGCCTCTAACCTGTGAAGGAACATGAGCAAAAGCAATACATCCAAAAATTTTACAATGATCTAAGCTTGGTCTTCTTCCATTCCAAGCCTCATATGGAGTCATCCCATCAAGGGATTTTGAAGGCAACCTGTTAATCAAGTAAGTGGCTGTAGATACAGCCTCAGCCCATAAGTAATTAGGTAAATGCTTTTCATTTAACATAGACCTTGCAGCTTCAACAATTGTCCTATTCCTCCTTTTTGCCACTCCATTTTGCTCAGGAGTGTACCTTGTAGTTACCTCTCTTTTGATTCCTCTTTCTTGAAGAAAAGAATCAAACTCATGGGAGAAATATTCTCCCCCTCCATCTGACCTTAGCCTTTTTAGTGATTTACCTATTTGATTCTCCACAAGAGCCAAATATCTTTTGAAACATGAAAAAACTTTATCTTTGTGTTTCATAAAGAATAGGATAGTCCATCTGCTACAATCATCAATAAAGGAAACATAATACCTTGATCCAGATATTGAAGCTTCCTTGCTAGGTCCCCATACATCTGTATGAACCAACTCCAAGAGATCTCCATGCATATAACCTTTCTTCATGAATGGTAACCTGTGAGACTTTCCAAATTGACATGCACTGCACTTATAAATCATATGTTGTTTTGACAAATTAGGAAGTCCAAGTACACTTTGGTCCCTGCAGATTTGCTTTACTGACCTTTCACCAATATGTGCTAACCTTTTGTGCCATACTTCCAATTCTGTGAGTGTCTGACTACCATAATTAAAGAGAGCAATGTTTCTAGTGTCCTGTAATTCAAATGTGAACAATCTACCTGTCTTTTCACCTTTTGCAATTCTTCTAAATCCTTGACTTGGATCTTCAACAAATGCTCCTGCTTTTGTGAACCTGACTTGCAACCCTTTCTCTACTATCTGCCCAACACTTATCAAATTCTTTGTAATGGTAGGGACATAGAGTACCTTAGTGAGTAGGTTGATGTTTCCATCAGGTGCTTTGACATTGCCTATTTTCTCCACAGGATGTTTTGTATCATCTCCTGTTTGTACCTCATGCTTATTCCTTGGATCTTCTAAATCTGATAGGAGTGCCACATTTCCTGCCACATGATTTGAACAACCTGAATCTATGTAGAAAACATGCTCATCAGATTTACCTTGTGGCATAGCCATGTTCATGATCAATAATGAATCCTCTTTGTTTGAGTCTTCTGTGTAGTTATTCTAGTCTCTCCTTCCTTTGTAGCTTCCTTGATAGTTTGAATGATTGTAGTTGTTGTAGTTGCCATGGTAGTTGTTGAACCTTCCTCTTGAGTAGCCATAACTTCCTCTATTGTATCCTCTGCCTCTTTGATTCCTGGAATTCCTAAAGCAATTTTCAGTTGTATGATTAGTTAATCCACAAATAGAACATGAGTTGGAGTCTTGGGATCTCCCCCTGCCTTGTCTACCTCCTCTTCCTCTACCTTTGCCATTCTTCCTCTACCTGCATAGTTAGCTTGATATGTACCTGCTTCATCATCCACTTTCTTTGCCTTTCCTTTGTTATCTTTAGACTTGCTTTTATCCGTGTATAAAGCTGAAGATTGATTACCTTTAGAGCTTTCTCCATTTTTGATAAGCTTTGCCTCTTGAGTAAGTAGTTGTCCAATGAGTGTGTTGAAATCAGGTACATGCATGTCCATGTACAAATCCATAGCTGTGGTGAATGCTTCCCACTTATCATCTGCCTTCAATCCATTGATGACCTGCCTTACAATTTGCTCTTCATCTATTACCTCTCCAACGCTTCCCAACTGATCCGCTATGTCCTTGAGCTTTGTGACAAAATCAGTCACATTTTGTTTGGGAGCCTTCTTGAGAGTTGTGAACTCTAGCCATAGTTGATGCTTCCTAGCTTTGGTACTTGAAGAAAAGAAAGCTTCAAGTGCATCCCACACTTCCTGAGATGTCTTACAACTTCTAATGTGAGGCAACAAAAAATCTGAGATAGAGTTGAGGAGATAAGACCTTGCAAGTGCATCCTTGGAGCACCATGTGCTCAATCTTTCTTGCTCTTCTTGTGTTGGTTGACTTTTGTTCCTGAAACTTGGCATAACTTCATCTCCAACCACATAACCATATAAACTTCTACCTTGGAGATAGGCTTCCATTCTTAATGACCAAGCTGAGTAGTTACCTCTGTCTAATTTGTCAATTGATGAAGGAAATCCATCTGCCATGTTGTCCAACCTTGCTCTGATACCACTGTGAAGAGATGGATAAGTATGTGTTTGAAGATGAAGAGGTGTT
>CM035415.1:80824818-80827318 GCA_020310875.1 Ceratopteris richardii
GAAACCTTCTGGTTGCTGCATGTATACTTCATCTGCAATGTATCCATTTAGAAATGCATTTTTCACATCTAATTGTGACAACTTCCATCCTTTACAAGCAGCAATAGCAATCAATGTTCTAATTGTAGACATTTTAGCAACAGGACTAAAGGTTTCATCATAATCTACCCCATAAGTTTGGGCATAACCTTTGACCACAAGTCTAGCCTTGTATCTAGACACCTTACCATCTGCAAACCTTTTTGTTTTATATACCCACTTACATCCAATGACTTTCTGATTCTTTGGTCTTGGTACTAACTCCCAAGTTTCATTTTCAAGTAGAGCATCATACTCTTCTTGCATTGCCTTCTCCCAATTCTGTTTACCTTTGGCTTCTTCATAAGTGATTGGATCTTCTTCTGTCTTCACAATGTAAGCATAATCTTTTGTTGTTAGAAAAGATGTATCATAACTATACCTTATAGGCTCTCTCCTTTCCCTTGAAGATCTTCTGATTTCTGCACTTCTCGAAGTTTCAGCCTCATTTGATTCTGGATCAAATCTTGGTCCATCTTCTACATGATCCTGCAATCTACTTTTAGAGTCAACATCATCAATACTTTCTTCATACACTTTTACTTTTGCCTTTCCTTTTCTTTGTATCTCTTCAACACCTGCATAATCATTTGTTGATCCTGTATACCATGTATTTTGCTCATCAAATGTCACATCTTTGGTAACAAGAAATTGCTTTGTGGATGGACTCCACAACCTGTAACCCATCTGTCTATCATCATATCCAATAAACACATACTTCTCTGCTTTTGGTTCTAGCTTATGTCTTAATTGTGAAGGAACATAAGCATATGCTACACATCCAAATACTTTACAATGATCAAGAGTAGGTTTCTTACCCCACCATGCTTCATAAGGGGTTCCTCCATCCAAAGCTTTACAAGGTAACCTATTCACAAGGTATGTTGCAGTATTAATGGCTTCTGCCCATAAGTAATTTGGACAATTCTTTTCCTTCATCATTGCTCTTGCAAATTCTACAAGAGTCCTATTTCTCCTTTCTACTACTCCATTCTGTTGAGGAGAGTACCTGCAAGTTACTTCTCTTTTTATACCTGCATTCCACAAATAATCATCAAACTCTTTAGAGAAATACTCTCACCCTCCATCTGACCTTAACCTCTTAAGCTTTTTCCCTGTGATCCTTTCTGCATAAGCATGATAATGTTTGAATGTCTTGAAAACTTCTAATTTATCCTTGATTACATATAAAGTAATCTATCTGGTTGCATCATCAACAAACAACACATAATATCTGGATCCATTTATGCTATAGTCCCTTGAGGGACCCCATACATCTGTATGAACCAATTCAAGCATATTTGAATGCTTGTACCCTGATTTGTTGTAAGAACCTTTATGTGCTTTACCTAATTGACAAGCTTCACACTTGTACACCATATGTTGCCCTTCAACATTTGGCAATCCAAGCACCACCTGATTCTTTGACATTTCCTTTATAGCTCTCTCATTGAAATGACCTAGCCTTTTATGCCATAGGTCTAATTCAGACACCTTTTGACTTCCATAAGTAAATAATGCATGTCCCACATTACCTTGGACTTTGAGAGTAAACAATCTTCCTTCCTTTTTCCCTCCAATTATGTTTCTATATCCCTGATTTGGATCTTGCACATAAACACCATCATTTGTGAATCTTACCTCATATCCTTTCTCCACAATTTGCCCTAGACTTATCAAATTTTTAGGAATAGTAGGAACATAAAGTACCTTGCTCAAAAGTGTACTTCCACTCTTTGTCTTCACTGATCCAATGCTCTCCACTTTATCTTTGGTATTATCTCCTGTTTGAACTGTATGTCCATTCACCTTTGCTTCCATATCAGTCATCAAGGATAGATTCCCACTCAGATGGTTACTACATCCTGAGTCAATATAAAACACTCTTTGATCTTCTCCCACTGATTCATGAGTTGCATTCAAGTTAAGAGTCATATCATCCTTCTGATCTGATGCATAATTATAATAATTGTTGTTGTAGGACTGAGATTGGAAGTTTCTTCCACCTCCTCTAGCATATGATGTCCTACCACCTCTTCCTTTGAAGTTGCCTCTTTGATTTCTGCCTCCTCTACCTCTTTGATTAAAATTCTGATTATTGCTTCCACCATTTTGATTGTTATACCAACAATCATTTGCCAAATGATTAGTTCTGCCACAAATCCAACAAGCTTTAGCATTATCTTTGTTCTTACCTCCTCTTCCTTTACCTCTGAAATTCATCTTCCCTTTTTTGAAGTTAGCTTGACTTGAAGTCCCTTCATCATCAGTCGATTGCTTTCCCTTGCCATTCTTTTTCTTGTCCTTGGAGTACATAGCTTGACTTGCACTTCTATCATTGTCTCCTTTAATGTCCTGCTCAAAAGTTAGCATGTGTCCTAGCAATTGATTAAGATCAGGAGTAAAGTGATCAAGTGACAAC
>CM035415.1:80834818-80837318 GCA_020310875.1 Ceratopteris richardii
AATCACTCTGCCCTTTATACTGATAAGAAGGTAAAAGACAAAGGTAAAAATAAAAAGGTTGATGAAGAAGGCTCTACCTCCCAAGCAAACTATGCAGGGAGAGGTAGATCTTCAAGAGGTAGAGGTAGAGGAGGTAAGTCAGGTAGGGGGAGACCCTACAATCAATCTCCATGCAATATTTGTGGCTTATCTAACCATACCACAGATGAATGCTACAAAAACTACAAGAACCAAAGAGGAAGAGGTCACCAAAGACGAGGATACTCTCAAGGCAGAGGCAGATTCAACCAATCTCAAGGCTACCATGGCTATAACAATAATTACAACAATAGCTACAATCACAATGGCAATTATCAAGGTGGATACAGAAATAGGAAAGACTACAACAATTATGCACAGGAGCAAGATGATTCCTTGTTGATCATGAACATGACATCTAAGTCAGGTATCAATGATGACCACTTATTCTATATTGATTCAGGTTGCTCTAATCATGTAGCTGGAAATGTTGCATTACTTTCTGATTTGGAAGAACCCAAAGGCAAGCATCAAGTGCAGACAGGTGATGACACTAAACATTCAGTTGTTAAAGTAGGCAATGTCAAAACTAGTGATGGTAATCAGAATTTATTGAGCAGAGTATTGTATGTTCCAACAATCACCAAGAATCTGATGAGTGTAGGTCAGATTGTGGAAAAAGGTCTACAGGTCAGGTTCACACAACATGGTGCATATGTGGAGGATCCAAGACATGGATTCAGAAGGATAGCCAAGGGAGAAAAATCAGGAAGATTGTTTACCTTTGAACTTGAAGACACTAAGAGTATTGCTTTGTACAACTATAAGGATCAAACACTATCAGAATTGGAGATTTGGCACAAGAGATTAGGTCACATTGGAGAGAGGACCTTAAAGCAAATGAGTAGGGATCAATGTGTGCTTGGGATACCTAATGTATCCAAGCAACACATGATATACAAGTGTGGGGCTTGTCAATTTGGTAAGTCACACAGATTGCCCTATACCAAGAAAGGTTTTATGCATGAAGATTATCTGGAATTGGTGCATACAGATGTTTGGGGACCTAGCAAGGAGCCATCCATATCTGGATCAAGGTACTATGTGTCTTTCATTGATGACTATAGCAGGTGGACTGTCTTATACTTCATGAAACATAAAGATGAAGTATTTAATTGTTTCAAAAGGTATCTTGCATTAGTTGAAAATCAAACAGGTAGACATTTGAAGAAACTAAGGTCAGATGGTGGTGGAGAATACTTCTCCAATGACTTTGAAGATATCTTGCAGGAAAGAGGCATCAAGAGGGAGATTACTACAAGGTACTCACCTGAACAAAATGGGGTAGCTGAGAGAAGGAATAGACTCATTGTAGAGACAGCTAGGTCTATGCTAAATGAAAAGAAATTGCCAAATTATCTTTGGGCAGAGAGTGTATCTACTGCCACATATTTAATTAACAGGTTGCCATCAAAGACACTTGATGGAATGACACCCTATGAGGCTTGGCATGGTAAGAGACCATCTCTGGATCATTGCAAAATCTTTGGGTGTGTTGCATATGTGCATATTCCCTCACAGGTAAGGGGAAAGCTAGACCCTAAAGCTGAAAAATGTATCTTCATTGGTTATGATTTAAATCAGAAGGGATACAGATTCTACAACCCCTCAAACAAAGGCTTCAAGGTAAGCAGAGATGTCATCTTTGATGAAAATGATTCATGGTATGAAAATGAGTGCAGGAAAGTTAGCCTACCTTATGACATGGAAGAAGACTTTCCTAAGCTTATCAGGCAAGAACCAATTCAGAAAGAGGACACAAGCTCAGATGATGAAGACACCATCAACATTGAAGAGTTCAGGGCTTGGAAATCCAAAGGGAAGATGAAGATGAAGCAGCTAGAAGATAATCCAGAATCCTCAACTCAAGCTATGAGGAGATCTCAGAGAGAAAAGAAAAAACCTATTAGGTATGGGTATGATACTTCACTTGTAACCAAGCACTCTGTATATCTTGCAAAGGATCTCTTGAATGAAGAACCAGGTACATTTGAAGAAGCAATCACTAAACCAGAATGGAAGGAAGCAATGGATGAAGAAATGGAGGCTCTCAAGGAAAGTGATACTTGGGACTTGGTACCCAAGAAGGACTCCATGAAGGTGATAGGATCCAGATGGATCTACAAACTCAAAAGAAACTCAGATGGTACAATAAACATGTATAAAGCTAGGTTGGTAGCCAAGGGTTTTGCACAAACCCAAGGCATTGATTATGAGGAGACATTTTCTCCTGTGGCCAAGATGCCAACTATCAGAGTTATGGTGAGTGTAGCTGCATCCAAGAATTGGAGCATGTACCAATTGGATGTGAAGAATGCATTCTTGAATGGATGGATATCTGAAGAAGTCTACATGTCACAACCACCTGGCTATGAAGATCCCAAGAAGGTAAATCATGTTTGTAAATTGAAGAAGGCTCTGT
>CM035415.1:80852318-80854818 GCA_020310875.1 Ceratopteris richardii
AGTTACTTTGGAAGAAATGCAGGTAGAGGATTCCAAAGTCAACAATACAACAACACCTACTACAATTATGCTTCAGATCAAAAGGAGGATTCAACATTGATAATGAATGCAACTTGTGAAAGGCAGAGTGAGGATCAAAGAGTTTTCTACATTGACTCAGGGTGTAGCAATCACCTGAGTGGCAATATATCTTTGATGACTGACTTGGAGAATAATGTTTTTAATCATGTTGTTCAAACAGGTGACAACACAAAGCACAATGTGAAGTCAATTGGATCAGTGAAGGCCAAGGATGGTAGCACCTTATTGAGTAAGGTCTTGTATGTTCCTACAATCCCTAAGAATTTGATAAGTGTAGGACAAATTGTTGAAAAGGGATATGAAGTAAGGTTTACTAATGATGGAGTATATGTGGAAGACCCTAGCCAAGGGTATAAACAGATTGTTTCAGGGAAAAAGGAAGGAAGATTATTTACATTGAAGATTCAAGGCAATATTGGTCATGCTATGTTCACATATGGAGAACATAAGATCTCTGAGTTAGATCTTTGGCACAAGAGGCTTGGACATTTCAATGAAAGAGGTATTAAAGATATGGTTAACAATGGTTCAGTGCTTGGATTGCCTAATGTTGCAGGTCAACATATGACATATAAATGTGAGGCATGTCAATTAGGTAAGGCTCATAAGAATTCTTACTCCAAGCATGGTTTTATGTACTCAGAGAAGCTTGAGTTGGTACACACAGATGTGTGGGGACCATCAAAGGATTTCTGTATAAATGGGTCAAGGTATTATGTGATTTTTGTTGATGATGCTACTAGATGGATCACTATCTATGTGATCAAAGATAAGTCAGAAGTGTTCAATACATTTAAACACTATCATGCATATGCAGAAAGAATTACAGGTCATAAGTTGAAGAGATTAAGGTCAGATGGAGGGGGAGAGTATTTCTCTAATGAGTTCAGTGATTACTTATGGAATGCAGGTATAAAAAGGGAAGTTACTTGCAGGTACTCTCCTCAACAAAATGGTGTTGCAGAAAGGAGAAATAGAACACTTGTTGAGTTTGCAAGATCCATGATGAAGGAGAAAAATTGCCCTAATTATTTGTGGACTGAGGCTGTAAATACAGCCACTTATTTGGTCAATAGGTTACCATGTAAAGCCTTGCAGGGTATGACACCATATGAGGCTTGGTGGGGTAAGAGACCTACCTTGGATCATTGCAGAGTTTTTGGATGTGTGGCATATGCATATGTGCCATCACAATTAAGGCACAAGTTGGAGCCTAAAGCTGAAAAATATGTTTTCATTGGTTATGATGATAAGCAGATGGGTTATAGATTGTGGATTCCATCTACAAAACAATTTATGGTTTCTAAAGATGTTACATTTGATGAGCAAAGTACTTGGTATGCAGGTACAATCAATATCAATACAGGTGATGAAGAAGAAGTGAACCAAAGGAAAGGTAAATCAAATGTTCAAATATTTGATGAACAAGAGAATAATGAAGTGCAGGTTGAAGTGGAAGAAACCCCAAGATTTGATCCTGAATATGAAGAACCAGAAACCTCAAGAAGTGGAGAGCTTAGGAGGTCTACAAGGAATAAGTGGCAACCTACAAGGTATAGCTATGATACTTCATTTTTGGCCACAAAAGATTATGCTTATATGATGAAAACAGATGAAGACCCTTCTACATATGAAGAGGCAAAAGGTAAGGAAAAATGGGAGAAAGCTATGCAGGAAGAATATGATGCACTATTGGAGAATCAAACATGGGATTTGGTTCCAAAACCAAATAGTCAGAAGATCATTGGATGCAAGTGGGTCTACAAGACAAAAAGATTTGCAGATGGAAGTGTGTCTAGATACAAAGCTAGACTTGTTGTCAAAGGGTTTGCTCAGACTTATGGTGTTGACTATGATGAGACTTATAGTCCTGTGGCAAAGATGACAACCATCAGGACACTTATTGCTATTGCTGCATGTAAAGGTTGGAAGTTATGTCAACTTGATGTGAAAAATGCTTTTTTGAATGGTTATATTTCAGATGATGTGTTCATGGAGCAACCTCAAGGGTTGAGAGATAAAAGGTATCCAGATCATGTGTGCAAGCTCAAGAGAGCTTTGTATGGCTTGAAGCAGGCCCCAAGGGCATGGAACTATAGACTTGTGAAGTTCCTAAAGGAACTTGGATTTCAGGTGTCTAAAGCAGATAGTAGCTTGCTTGTCAAAGCAAGTGATAATGGTTTCATATACATGTGCATATATGTTGATGATATAATTCTTACAGGTACAGATGAAGAAGGAATACAAAGACTCAAAAAGCAAATGGAAAAGGAGTTCAAGATAAGTGACTTGGGAGACGTGTCATACTTCTTGGGCATGGAGATTACATATACTCAACATGGAGTATTTGTGACCCAAGAAAGGTATTTGAAGAACTTGTTAATCAAGTTTAAAATGGATGATTGCAGGGTAGCACCTA
>CM035415.1:80872318-80874818 GCA_020310875.1 Ceratopteris richardii
TATCATGTGTATTCCTTTTTCATCTGTTCCTGTTAGTATTATGTCATCAACATAAATACAAACATAAATAAATCCATCCTCACTTACTTTGACTAACAAGCTACTATCTCTTTTTGAAGCTTGAAATCCAAGTTTCTTCAAGAACTTTACAAGCCTATAATTCCATGCCCTTGGGGCCTGCTTCAACCCATACACAGCTCTCTTGAGCTTACACACATGATTTGGATACACTTGATCTTTGAAACCATGTGGTTGTTCCATGTAGACTTCATCTAAAATAAAACCATTCAAAAATGCATTCTTCACATCTAATTGAGATAATTTCCAACCTTTGCAAGCAGCAATTGCTATGAGAGTCCTTATGGTTGTCATCTTTGCAACAGGACTATAAGTTTCATCATAGTCCACACCATATGTCTGTGCATATCCCTTTACAACAAGCCTGGCTTTGTACCTATATATACTTCCATCTGCAAACCTTTTTGTTTTGTAGACCCATTTACATCCAATGATCTTCTGACTATTTGGTTTAGGAACCAAATCCCAAGTCTCATTTTCCATCAATGCATCATATTCCTCTTACATAGCTTTTTCCCAATTCTTCTTTCCTTTGGCTTCATCATATGTGGATGGATCTTCATCTGCTTTTAACATGTAAGCATAATCTTTAGTAGTCAAGAATGAAGTATCATAGCTATACCTTGTAGGTTGCCATTTGTGCCTAGATGACCTTTTGACTTCTCCACTTCTTGAAGTTTCTGGTGCATCACATTCTCGATCAAACCTTGGCACTTCTTCAACTCCAACCTGTACTTCTTTGTTCTCTTCTTCATCAAATATCTGAAACTTTGATTTACCTTTCTTTTGATTCACAACTTCTTCAACACTTGCATGAACATTAAGTGTACCTGCATACCAAGTACCTTGCTCATCAAATGTAACATCCTTAGACACAAGGAATTGCTTTGTGGATGGACTCCACAACCTATAACCCATCTGCTTGTCATCATAACCAATGAATACATACTTCTCTACTTTAGGTTCTAATTTATGCCTCAATTGTGATGGCACATATGCATATGCCAAGCATCCAAATATTTTACAATGATCCAAGGTAGGTCTCTTACCCCACCAAGCTTCATATGGTGTCATACCCTGCAAGGCTTTACATGGTAACCTATTGACCAAATATGTGGCTGTGTTCACAGCCTCAGCCCACAAATAATTAGGACAATTTTTCTCCTTCATCATGGACCTTTCAAACTCAAGAAGAGTTATGTTTCTTCTTTCTGCTACCCCATTTTGTTGAGGAGAGTACCTGCAAGTAACCTCTCTCTTTATACCTGCATTCCACAAATAATCACTAAACTCATTAGAGAAATACTCTCCCCCTCCATCTAACCTTAACCTCTTCAATTTTTGACCTGTAATTCTTTCTGCATATGCATGATAGTGTTTAAATGTATTGAACACTTCTGACTTGTCTTTGATCACATAGATTGTAGACCATCTGGTAGCATCATCAACATATATGACATAATATCTTGAACCATTTATACTGAAATCCTTTGAAGGATCCCACACATCTGTATGTACCAATTCAAGTCTTTTTGAATACATAAAACCATACCATTGTTAACCATTTCTTTGATACCTCTTTCATTAAAGTGTCCAAGTCTTTTATGCCAAGGATCCAATTCAGACACCTTTTGCTCTCCATATGTAAACACAGAATGTCCAACATTACCGTGTATCTTTAATGTGAAGAGCCTTCCTTCTTTCTTCCCTGTAACAATTTGTTTATACCCTTGACTAGGGTCTTCAACATAAACTCCATCATTAGTGAACCTTGCCTCATATCCTTTTTCCACAATTTGTCCTACATTAATCAAGTTATTTGGAATTCTAGGAACATATAGAACCTTACTCAAGAGAGTACTTCCATCTTTGGCTTTAACTGAACCAATTGACTTTACTTTGTGCTTTGTATTATCACTTGTTTGAACTGTATGATTGATTGCCTTATGATCTAGATCAGTCATCAAAGCAATATTTCCACTCAGATGATTGCTACATCCTGAGTCAATATAAAATACTCTCATGTCTTCATGTGAGGCTTCACATGTTGCATTCATAATAAGATTCGGATCTGATGCATAATTGTAGTAGGTGTTATTATAGGATTGATTTTGGAAGTTTCTTCCTCCACCTCTTCCAAAAGAATTTCTACCACCTCTACCTCTGGAGTTTCCTCTCTGATATCTGCCACCTCTTCCTCTTTGATTAAAGTTCTGATTAAAATTACCATTGCTTTGATTATTATGCCAACAATCATGAGATAGATGATTGGTCTTACCACATATCCAACAAGCTCTGACATTATCTTTGTTATTTCTTCCTCTTCCTCTACTTTTGCCACTTCTTCTTCCTCTTAGGAAGTTTGCTTGACTTGGAGTACCTTCATCTTCAACTGATTGTTGCTTTCCTTTGCTAGCTTTCT
>CM035415.1:80882318-80962318 GCA_020310875.1 Ceratopteris richardii
GAATAATGCATCGTGCTTATTTTCCAAAAGATAGTCATACACACAGTATAAGAAAATTGCACCTTGTTCATAGTGATGAATGTGGTCTTGTCAAGACTCTAGCTTTTGGGAAGCATGTATATTTTGTTACATTCACTACTAATGCTACTCCCCATACATGGGTGTATCCTATGAAAGCAAATAATGAGGTATTTTCTTTCTTCAAAGAATTTAGGCTATGGTTGAAAATTTTCCTAGAAATAAGATTTTGATGCTATGTAGAGATCATTGTGGTAAATACTTGTCACATGAGTTAAATGCATTTTTTCATGAAAGAGGAATTTCACACCAATGTCTGGTTTTTCATACACCTCAATAAAATGGTATTGCAAAGCATAAACATAGAACCCTCCTTGAAATGGCAGATTTATGGTTAAAGAAAAGGACTTTCCTAACAAGTTTTGGATCAAAGCAATCATGTTTGAAAACTATTTTCAATCACTACCCTATAAAAGCATTGAAATTCATCCTAATGATGCTCGGAATGGGCATAAACCTATGGTTAGTCATATGCACATATTTGGTTGTTTGTCATATGCTCTTGTTCCATCACAACAACATCACAAACTTTATGGCAAGGCAAAGAAATGTATATTTGTTGTTTATAGTGTTGAAAGTAAAGAATACTGTTTGTACCATCCATTTACGGACACAATTATTGTGATTCATGGTATTTTTAGAAATTTTAGTTTTCCCTCTACTTGAATGCAAAAAACGGCCAACAGTTAGCTCATAGGATGTGTTTGATACACTCATGCCTTTTTTCCAAAGTGATGCGCTTTATTATGGCTATGTAGACCATCTGATTGAGGTCCAAAGGGCTAAAATGTTGTAGCAAAATGGAGCTGAAAATTTAAATAACTTTAGTCAAACATGGCTGAAATTTTCTAGCCAAAATTTTATCAGAACTATTGAAAATTTACAGCCACATACAATTGAATATTTGCAACAAAATATGGCTGAAAATGAGAATGAAATTCAACCCACACATGATATAGATGTTGAGGATGTATTACATAATGAATGCATATCATCAAGTGTGTACAAACTATGCCAAAGTGGCTAAAAAAGACTTTCACGACAGCAAATTGAGTGCACATTTACTTGGTAGAACAAGATCAAGATCTTGCCATGCATCAAGTAATTTTATGGATTATTCTCTTATTGAAATAACACGCAATGAAGAACAACTTACTTTTTAAGATGCATGTGATGATTAACACTTAATGAGTGCTATGCAATCAAAAATGAATTCCATAAATGGGAATGGTACTTGGGAGTTACGTGAAATACCAGAATGAAAAAATGCCATTGGTACAAAGAGGGTTTACAAGATTAAGGGAAAGTCAGATGGTAGCACTGATCACTACAAAGTTATATTGGTTGCCAAAGGATATGTGCAACAATATGGTATTCACTATGAGGAAAATTTTGCACCTACCTCATCTAACTTGCATCATTCTTTTGATGTTGTTTATCTTGGTCTTTTGAGGAGGGAATTGTTATGAATCAAGAAAAGTATGTTGAAAAAATAATTTAGCATTTTGACTTTGATTGTAAGCCAATTTCCACACCAATGGAGACGAGATTTAGGTTCTCACCTCCAGTGCTGCATTTGAGACTTCTCTTTATCATCAAACCATGTGATAGTCCTATATATTAATTTAAAAAAAGGCCAGATATACAATATGCATATTTTGAATTGAGTCGATTCATGCATAGCCCTAGCACTAAGCATTAGCAAGAGGCTAAACATGTGTTTAGATATCTCAAAGGCACTTTGAATTTAGGTCTCTTTTATGGTAGAGATATTCAACCATGTTTGCATGCTTTTACAGATAGTGATTGGGCTAATTATTATCATACTTGTGTGTCCACTAGTGGTAATTGCTTCTTCCTTGGAGACTCATGCATATCTTGATTGAGTAAGAAGCAACTTAGAGTGGCAACATCGAGTTGTGAAGCTGAGTACAAGGATGTTTTCACAACTATAGTGGAGTTTATATGGCTAACACTCCTATTGATGGATCTTTGCATGGAGATTGATCCTCCTATGCATATTCTCACTAATAACCATAGTGCATTGGTTTTTGCACGAAACCAAGTGTTTCATGCATAGACCTAGCATATTGAGGTGCATTATCACTATGTGAGAGTTCCTTCATGCAAGAGGTATTGATTTGGTATATGTGCCTACACAACTTGCTGTGGCAGACATGTTCGCCAAATCTCTTCCACGAGGAAATTTTGAAGTTTTTCACAAATCTTTTGACTTATTCTCTTGTGGGGGCTAATATCCCACTCCCTTTATGTTTTCACATCATTCACTCCAAGGTAGTGTATTACACTTATGTGTTCATCGAGTAGCTCTAATGTGAAGCTTTTCCCTATACATGGGCACTTTATACTCTACTGTTGGCTAGAGGTTTTTTCCCCATGTCACATACATGATTCACTCATATGTGGTGAAACTTTTTACCTAGGGATATTATTTAGCTCCTATTTTATTTCTCTTCATCGTCAATAGAGAGGGCTATTCAAGCCATCCATCTTTTTTGTGCATCTTGTTGTGCTCCTTGTGTGTCTCTTGCACTCCTACACACACGCAACAATCTAAACTTAGCAAAATCCATTTTGCATTTGAGTCTTATCGCTAATTTGAGTGATGAAATGAGTAATTGAGACCATCCTCCAATGTTGTACATCTCTAATAGCCACCATTTCATCAAGGGACTAAGAGTGGTCCCTTTTTATAGGACATTTATGTGGAGGGTACAAGTGGATAGGTGCTCTAAAGATAAGAGGGAGAGAGCAACAATTATTATAAAGTAGAGTCAGAATGTTAAAGTGATCATGAAGTTCACACATCTGCAAAAAAAATGAGTGATTGCTATTGTTTTCAAGTAATATATTGGATACAAAAGATGACAAGGAAGAAAAGTTCATTTTCTAGTGATTTTCGCATTCACCTTGTGTATGTTCACAACAAACAAAGATGAAAGCCACACAGAAATCTCACTAGATAGCAATTCTTTGACTCGTCATAAGACCAAGTTAATTCTACTATTACAAAGGTATAGCCGCCATGGATGCTTGGAGTTTCTACAACATCAAGGTTTTTTTTGTCAAAGACCAACATTTTTGGAGCACATTTATGATTATTGAAGCTAAAAAGAAGCATGTAAACATAGGTAATGAACTTATCAATATGTATGTTAAGTGTGGTTATTATGAGATAACTATAGAAACATTCTACCAAATGGAAAAACATGACGTAGTTTCCTAGACTGCTTTCATAGGAGCTTTGTTGCAGGTTGAATATCACAATGAGGTGCTCGTTGATTTTTAATACGTTGAAATCTGTATCTATTAAGCCAAATCAAGTGACATTTGTTTATTCTCTTGATGCTTGTATCGATTCGAGCGATTTAGAAAACATGAAACACACAAGAAATCCAATGAAAATATTAGATTTTGAGATGTATGTCTCATGGTGGCATTGGCTTTAATCAATCACACTCAACGTTAGTAAAATTACCAATGGAAGAAATCAAACAAAAAACACTTAAACGACGTGGATTTTATCTTTCAAAGTCCAATAAAAGCTAGGGATTTGTAGCTTATAAAGGGAGCACCGGTAGATCTGGTGTGAAAGGGCTATTTTTATTCGACATATTGAAGGTGATAGTTTCTTGGGTGAATTTTGGAAAAGTGCTGCTATTCTTGATCATCCTAAAGGTGCAACAATGATGGTGTGTCAAAGTATGTGTGTCACTCTCAAGTTGGGAGGGTTTTCCATATGATGGATTATGCGTCCATCGATTGAAGAGTGATTTCCTTGTGATGGAACAATGCTTATGTGTGGGCATCTAATATCTCCAAAGATACTACTCAAGACGTGTCTGTTTTAACATGGCATCAACATTATTTGTTCAGATCTAGAAAATCTGACAATGAACCTCTTGTGATTCTACATAACACATTCATCAAATAATAAAACAACTAGCCTAGCCCAGAAGGCGTGAGAGATGCATATCTCCACCCAACTCCATACATATATATACCTCAAGTCCAAGGGGGAAATATGTGGAGAGCTTGCCAATTTTCCCTTCCACATGGATGCTAACCCAAGGCCTTCTAACATTGGAAGTTACATGAAATCACATGGTCCTCACATGGCTCTCACATGGGTTCTAAATGGATTTCTTCCAAGTCTATAAATGCAACTTCAAAGGCTTGAGAGACCTGCCCAAGGGTTAAATACCATACACTAAGGAAATATCAAACGTAAGGGTCAAAGCTCTTTAATTCAAAGTAAATAAATCCAAATAGCTCAAGGGCTCAAACCACACTCTTGTAGATATTTTCCCAAGGGTTTCCTAGTAAACTAAGGGCTATCCAAGTGAGTTTGGGCACTCAAATCCCATGTATTTTGCCACTTGGACCCATATTTATACAATATTCTTCACCCGTTAACATTTTCCTCCTCAAAAATATGTGTAGCTATAATATGTCGAGTAATCCCTTCTGCTCGATGATCAGACTCATCAATCATGGTCTTGATCTCTCTCATTCACATCTTTGTCATAAGGGGATTCTATCTAATACTGGATCTGAAAAGAGGGGAATCCACTTGTAGTCTAATCCCTATGCAAATCATTCTAACATTAATTATCTTAGCATCTGAAACAATAAATCAAGTGCAAAGTATGGAAAGAATGATAAGGGTAGATTAAAACATTCCTACTTGCTTCAATGTTTTGTTATGTGGACCCAAAGTGTCCATAGCACAAACATATGAATTAAGTGGATTATAAAACTCTTGATTTAATTTTCTATGTGGGTCCATTTCTATGCACTATTTGTGAAATGGACCTAGAAAAATAGGTGGATTAGTGTCTAGTTCAAGGCTTTGAGAAGTATCCTTAAGTTAAGGTTGACCAAAAGATCTAACTTAGATGTTTCTAACTATGCTCTACTTCTAACTACAATCTATTGGTGTCTTTTTCGAAATATAGGAGTACCATGTCCTATTGGGCTTCAAAGTGTAGAATGTAGGAAAGAAGTGATTCAATTCTTTTCAGCAACCCTTTTTAAAAAGATTTACTGTGAAGAGATGGATTTGAACTTGGAGGAGATGAAGTGGTGCTGCAAAAACTTTGCACTACACCAGCCAAATAAACTCTAGGGATATGTAGTGGGCTTTTCAGCTTGCCAAAGGATGTATTAGACACCCTATGTACCTTGGAAGATCACTCCGAAAAAAGATAAATCAAAACAGAGAGATAGGAGTTGAACCATGAGTAAAAACTTGATATTTTGGTTTATAGACCTGTCCAAAGTTTTGAACAATTCTCTGACCACAGCAGCAATCAACTTAATTCCTTTTGGGAAACTCTTAGTAACTTAGTAATCTAACAATCAAGAGTGATCTGATAAAAAATGATGGACCACATAAAGAGAAAGAAGTCTAGGAAGTTATAGGACCATCACGATTTTCACGGGCTATAGCAGTACTCAGACCCATGAGGAGACAAATGGTAATATCTAGAGATTCCAACATTAAATTCTTATGAAATTTTTCAAGCATATACTAGACACTATGTTGATTCTATCAAGCTTTCAATCATGGAAAGTGATGAAGTACACATTTAGAAGTAGCTCTGCAAAAAACACTAATCTGATGGAGTGCTGACAGAGAAGTAGATTATGAAGAGATATAGGCGACTTTAAACAAACATATCTCGTGATTGAAAGATCCAATGCCAATGAAATTTTATAAGAATATAGAATACTTAAGGAGAAAACTTTACCAATTCAAATCATTGAAATCTATGTGTCAAGCTTAGAGAAATCATCTCTGTAATCTGCCTAACAAAACTAAGATATATGGTAGTGAACAGTACACTTCACAAAAGTATGAAAATATGAACTCATATGATCATGAAAATGGAAGTATATTGATTGGAAAATGCAATGGAATTACTGATACATATATCATCCAATGTTTTGGTTAGAATATGTGCACATTGTTGATGAGTGGATACATATGATATTTGAGTCTCCTTGCTCAAAACCTTTTCTCTTACATAGTGATGATGAACTTCAATATGTTTAGTCCTTGCATGAAAAATTGGATTCGTAGCTAAGTGAATAGAGCTCATATTGTGACCAAAAGTATTTGGAGTTCCAATCTCCAATCCAAGGTCTATGAATAGTTTCTTCATCCACATTGCTTCTTGAGTAGGTATGGCAAGACCTCTATATTTAGCTTCAGTGGAAGAGAGTGCAACTATGGGCTCCTTCTTGGATGACCATGAGACAAGTTTTGAACCTGTAAAGGTAAGATATCCTGAGGTGCTCCTTTTTTCTTCCTTGGAACCAGCCCAATCTGCATCACATAACAACTTCAAACTTAAATCAGATACATAAGGGTAGTATAACCCCTCATTCATGGTCCCTTTGAGATATCTGAGTATCCTCTTGGTAGCCTCTATGTGAGGTTTCTGGGGGTGTGCATAAATTGACTTAGCATACTCACACTATAACATATATCAACCCTTAGCAATGTGGCATAGTTCAAACTACCCACAAGGCTTTGATAACCTGTCACATCTTCTATGAGTTCACCTTCATGTGAGCTCAATTTGTGATTAACCTCCATTGGAGTACCTGCAATCTTGCAATCTTGCATCTTGAATTTTTCCAACATGTCCTTAATGTACTTTCTTTGAGTGAGAAAGAAACCATGATCTTTGTAGATAACTTCCCATCCTAGCAAGTAGATAAGTGAGCCCAAATCACTTATCTTGAATTATTCTCTCATCTGTTCTTTGATTCTCTTCATGCCATCTGTATCATTTCTTGTAAGTATAATATCATGTACATACACACACAAATAGATGGCTTTAGAATTACTCCTTTTTATGAATAGTGATGGATCTGCCTTGCTCGGTTGAAATCCTCTGTCCTACAAGAATGAGACAAGCATGTGATTCCAAGCCCTTGGGGCTTGTTTGCATCCATATAAAGCTCTATTAAGTTTACACACATAATCAAGATATATGTGATTCTCAAAACCAGGTGGTTGTGCCATATATACCTCTTCTATTACCCATCTATAAAGAAATGCATTTTTTACATCCAATTGAAGTATCTTTCAATTCTTGGAAGAGGCAATACTAAGCAAAACCCTAATAGTATGCATCTTTGCCACAGGAGAGGTCTCCTCATAATCAACTCCTTGAGTTTGTGCAAAGCATTTTACCACAAGCCTTGCCTTATACCTGTTAATGGAGCCATCTGAGTTTTTCTTCAATTTGTAAATCCACCTTGAGCCTATCACTTTCATTGATGGAGACTTGGAAACCAACTCTCAAGTTTTATTCTCCTCGAGAGTTTCAATTTTTTCTTCCATTGCATGCCTCCATTTTGATTTCTTCTTTGCTTCCTCAAATGTTGAAGGGTTCCTCTTGATTTATGGCCTATGCTAGATAGATTGAATTTTTAGTGACCAGAGAAGTATCAAACCCATACCTTTCTGGTTTTCTTTTCTCCCTCATGGACCTTCTTAGGCCATGATATGATGATTCTACCTCTTGTCCAAGTTCCTCCATTTTTTCTTTACCTTTAGACTTCCACATTTTGAGTTTTTCATACTGAGTTGCTTCATCATCTTCTAAGGTATCCTACTCTTCAACTTTAGAATAATTATTTTTAACAAGTTGTGGAAAATCTTCTTCAAGATCGTAAGTCAGGTTGACCTTTCTACATGAATCTTCATACCAAGAACTATTCTAATCAAATACTACATCTCTACTCACCAAGAATCCTTTGGTTGTTGGGTTGTATAACCTGTAGCCCTTTTGATTGTTGTCATATCCAATGAATACACACCTTTCTGCTTTGGTTTTTTTCTTTGTTGGAGATAGATGTCTACGGAAGCACGCGAACAGCACAAGGAAGAAGAAGAAGCTTGGAGCACAACACACAAGACTGAATGAATTACTAGAGAATGTACGAAGATAAGTAGCCCATTAGGGCAATAGGCATATATTCAAGCTGGGGGAAAAAACTCCTAAAGAGGGAAAAAAGTGCCCCGACAGTCCTAGTGTGTTCACACACATCACTACCTAAATATATCAACAAATCCCCCCTGGGAGTGATGCGGTGAACAAGGAGCTGGCACTCATGTATAAGGAAGTGCCAAGCTATGTGGAAATCACTCCACAAAAGGAAGTAAGCCTAAAGCTTTGCGGAAAGCTTCAAACCTCTCCCTAGGTAGAGCCTTCGTGAAAAGGTCTGCTATGTTCTCCTGTGTGGGCACATATGCCAAGCTGATCTCCCCAGCAGAGAACCTCTCCCTGACATAGTGATAATGCACCTCAATGTGCTTAGTGTGAGCATGGAACATAGGGTTCCTCGCAATTGCTAATGCGCTCTGATTATCAGTGAAGATGGTGGTGGCAGAAGACTCGCCAACACCCAAATCAACCATAAGGCCTCTGAGCCACACACACTCAACAATCGTTGTGAAAGCTGCCCTATACTCAGCCTCACAACTGGAAGTGGCCATAGTAGGCTGCTTCTTGCTCAACCAAGATATACATGAGCTACCAAGCATGAAGCAAAAACCACTGGTGGACACACGAGTGTCATAGAAACCAGCCCAATCTGAGTCAGAAAAAGCATGCAAATCTGCAGTAGTGATCCCCCCTTGGGATAAAACAACCCAAGTAGCCGAGTACCACTCAAGTAGCGAAAGATGCGCTTAACCGCCTTCCAATGTGTGACTCCTGGGCAATGCATAAACCTGCTCATCTGTGAGACAACAAACTGAATATCTAACCGAGTAATGCATAAATAAATCAAGCATCCAACAGCCTGTTGATAGAGAACAACATCAAATGCATCTCCAACATCATGAAGACTCAATCATAAACCTGTCTCCATAGGAGTGACAATAGGCTTACAGTCTTCAAGGCCAAAACGTTGCAATAATGTGTCAATATATTTCCTTTGACACAAAGCCATTCCACCATCAACTTGCATAAACTGAATGCCCAAATAGTGATGCAAATGCCCCAAATCAGACATCCCAAATGAGGCATGCAAATCAGCCTTGAAATCAGCAATATGCTTCTCAATAGGTGAGCAGCATGTCGTCAACATAGACAACAATGATCAGAAGCACATCATTAGCACGCTTAACATATAAGCTGCTTTCAATTGGACTGTTCTCAAAACCATGTGCAACCAAATAGGCATGTATCTTCTCATACCAAGCACGTGGTGCTTGCTTTAAACCATATAATGCCTTCTTTAACCTGCCCACCTGTTTTTCATGCCCTTTCTGCACAAAGCCACGGGGCTGAAAAACATACACTTCTTCATGCAAGTCACCATTCACAAATGTTGTTTTAATGTCCAACTGATGTACATTCCAACCATGATGGGCTGCAAGTGCACAAATGCTCTAAACAGTAGTCATACGGCATGTAGGTGCAAAGGTCTCATAAAAATCAATGCCTCTTTCCTACGCATAACCCTTTGCAACAAGCCTAGCCTTATACCTGTCCACTGTACCATCAGGTTTACGCTTCAGCTTGTATACCCACTTAGTGCCAATGGCCTTCTTGCCAGGAGGCAAGTCACATAAAGACCAAGTACCATTCTTCATTATAGCATCATATTCAGATTGTAGAGCAGCCATCCAATTTTCTGAATTTTGTGCTTCATCAAACGAAACAGGCTCATTCTCATCACAGAGACTAGATGCAGCCATAGCATAGCAATCTGATGCAAAAGAGGCACTATGAGAGCCTGAACGAGTACGATGTGATAGAGGTGCATCTAATTTTCTGTCACGCAAAGTCTGCACTAGCCATTTTGGCATAGTTCTTGCCTGCTCAATATCAGCTCTCTCATCAATAAGTGCATCATGTACATCTGCATCAGAGATAGAATTATCTGCATCATCACATGAAACCTGCAAAGGATGAGAAGTTGCCTCATTAGGACCAGCACTAGACTGTCCACCTGTAAAAAGAGGCATCAAAGTATCATACATGTCTTTGGAGCTAACATATGTCTCCTTGGTACATGAAAGCAATGGCTGAATAGCATCTTCCATAAAAACAACATCACGGCTAACCAGAATGCGTTTAGTCTGTGGATGATACAAACGATAGCCTTTACTTTCAGAACTGTACCCAACAAAAATACATTTTACTGCCTTATCATCCAATTTTCTACGATGTTGTTCAGGCACTAATGCATATGCCAAACAACCAAAAACACGCAGATGAGACGCAGATGAGCAACAGATGGCTTGCGGTCACGCCAAGCCTCATATGGAGTGATAGACTGCAGCGCTTTAGTGGGACACCTGTTAAGTACATATGCTGCACACATGACAGCCTCAAGCTAGAAACTATGTCGTAAAGCATGACTCTTGACCATACACCTCGCCATCTCCATGAGTGACTTGTTCTTTTGTTTAGCAACTCCATTTTGTTGAGGTGTATACGACACTGTACACTGGTGTTTTATCCCACGTTCAGCCAGAAATGCATTAAAATCAGAAGACATATATTCCGCCCCTCGATGAGAACGGAGGGTGCCCATTTTACATGCTGCCAGATTTTCAGCCAAAACCAAAAATTGTTTAAAGCACATGAACACTTCGGACTTTGCTTTGAGTGGATATACCCATGCATGCCTAGAAAAATCATTAATGAAAGTCACGAAGTAAAGGTAATTTTCAAAAGAGGGTGTCTGCATAGGACCACAGACATTACTATGTACAAGCTGCAATTTCTGTGTAGCCCGAACTGAACCATCTTTTGGAAAGGAGGAACGCTGCATTTTGCCCAAAATACAGCCTTCACAAACATGTTTTCCAGGTGCCTCAAGCTTGGGCAAAGAAGGCACCATATCAGATTTCTGCAGGCGTAGCAAACTAGCGAAATTCAGATGACCAAAGCGTGCATGCCAAAGCTTTGCATCTGACATAGCTAGAGAATCATGAATTGCACATGTCGAATCATTCACAGATCTTGCATAGTCTATGAGCTTATACAGCCGACGACATAAAATGCCAGAAGCAATAATATCGCCATTTGACAGATCATGAACTGTACATCTATCATCAACAAATTTCACAACCAAGCCAGTCTTGGCTAATGCAGAAATTGATAACAGATTCTTCTTGATCCCTGGCACAAATAAAGCATCTGACAAAGTGAAAGAACTACCATCAGCAATAGTCAGAATGATCTTACCAACTCCCATAACAGGATAAGAGGAGTTGTTGGGGCATGTGACAGTATTCCCTGTAGGGGTAGGCTCGAGTGAAGAGAAGAAACTGTGCTGCGAGGTAATATGTTTGGTCACCCCACTCTCAAAGTACCAAACATCTGAGTCCACTGCAGACATGCACTGCTCATGAGAAGATGGGTCAAAACTGCGAATAGTAGTAAACGCCCATTCTTCTTCCTGCACAAGATTAGCAGACTCTATTTTTGGTGTAGAGGCTTCTACAACAACCATTCCAGCCTCCTTTTTCTTTGCCTCTTTTGCAGCCAGTTTTGGAGAGTTCTTTATGATATGATCATTCCCTTTATAGTACATGCAAAACAAATTCTGCTTTTCTGATTTCTTCTCATCTTTATCCTAGTTCTTCGAATGTGCAGCATTTGCAGAATTCTGCTTACTAGTAGAAGAGCTCCATTTTCCTTTGCCCTTCTGACTAGCCAGGAAAGCTTGATCTGCAACACGGTTTGTACCTCATGTTTGTTCCTTGGATCTTCTAAATCTTATAGGAGAGCCACATTTCTTGCAACATGATTGGAACAACCTGAATCTATGTAGAAAACATGCTCATTAGATTTACCTTGTGGCATGGCCATATTCATGATTAGCAATGAGTCCTCTTGATTTGAGTCTTCCTTGTAGTTATTGAAGACTCTTCTTCCCCTATTGCCTCCTTGATAGTTTGAATGGATGTAATTGTTGTGGTTTCCATGATAATTGTTGAACCTTCCTCTTGAGTAGCCATAACCTCCTCTATCGTATCCTCTACCTCTTTGATTCCTCGAATTCCTAAAGAAAGTTTTAGTTGTATGATTAGTTAATCCACAAATAGAGCATGAATTAGAGTCTTGGGATCTCCCGCTGCCTTTTCTTCCTCCGCTGCCTCTATCTCTACCATGTCTTCCTCTACCTACATAGTTAGCTTGATGTGTAACTACTTCATCATCCACTTTCTTTCATCTTCCTTTGTTTTCTTTGGACTTGCTTTTATCAGTATACAATGTTGATGTGTGAAACATCATAATAAATGAAAAAATGTGACATTAGAAGAGCTCTATGGTCACCATTAACTCAATGCTTCTCCAAACTTTGAAAAATGATAGCTTAAACCAAGAATTTTTCTTCTTCAGACATTTCTAGTCATTGAAAGGACATACCTTCACTCTTTCACTTATTTCTCTTAGCACAGATACTATTTCTCTAGGATCTTCTACAGGATGAAGGCGAACTGTAGAGCTTTCCAAGAATCTATTATTTGCAAGAAATGGATCATTACAACTCAAGTTATGACCTTCACAAGGTGACTATGTCAAACTGCCAAAATTGGAAATATTGCTTGTTTTAATAAAATTGATTGTCTAAAAATGCAAATTCGATGCCTAGCATCCACTTGCAACCAAAAGTCGATGCCAAGCATTGACTCGGTGCTTTTTCAGCCACTTTTTCAACACCTGAAATACCCCCTTGAACACAGATATAAAGAAAAGAACATTTATGATGGAATTCGATGCCAGGCATCGACTTTATGCATAAACTCGATGTCAAGCATCGGATTGCTGCACAAAACCTCATGTTCTAGAATTCTTTTTAAGCAGATAAAAGTCATATATGAAAACAAGGACTTATCAGCTTAGATTTGATGCTAGGCATCGACTTCCCACATAAAACCTCAACCTTTCATCATACATTTGATGCCAAGCATCAACTTTCTTGGAAAACTTCAACTTTTGAAATCATTACACAAAAGAAAAACTATGGAGATGGAAGAAGAGGATTTATACACAAAAATTCTATTTATAAAACTTTACAGATACTTTCACACATAAAGAAGTTTGATTAATCTCAACTACCATTCTCTTCATTCTCTCTTACGCGACAGTTGATACAAACAGACTTTTAAAAAACTTCTAGAACTAAAGTGAACTAACTTTACAAATATAATACACTTGAGAATTTGTCCCTTCACCTAGGCATGTAGTTTTCTTCTAAAGCTTTGACCTTCAAATATATGTCCAATTAGTGATTGTTTCTCCAACAGCTCTCCCTCAATCACTAATTTACATTCTCTATTTCTTCATATCATCTTCTTTTCTTTTACTCCTACCATGCCTTTGAATTTGTTGGTCTTCACACCATCCAAGACCTTTGTCATTATGTCTGTTATGTGATCTTTTGTAGAAATGTATTCCACTTCGATTTCTTTCTCCACTACCTTTTCTCTCAAGAAATGATAATGTAGCTCTATATGTTTTGTTCTTGCATGAAATATTGGATTTGCTGCAAGATAAAGTGAACTCATATTATCTCCATGTATTGTAGGTATACCTTGATCAATGCCCAAGCTTTTGAATAATGTTTGCATCCATATGACCTCCTTAGCTGCTTCCACAAGTCCTTTGTACTCAGCTTCAGTTGATGACAATGCTACTGTATGGTGTTTCTTTGAACACCAAATTACAAGCTTATCACCAATATATATCATGTATCCATGTTTTGATCTTCTTGCATCTTGATTACCTGCCAGTCTGAGTCACTATAGGCTCTCAACTTCAAATCTAATGTAAAAGGATAATATAATCCTTCCTTTATAGTTCCTTTGATATATCTGAGAACTCTTTGACCTCCAATCCAATGTGGGTCCTTTGAACAATGCATGAATTGTGACAAAACTCCCACTGCATAACTAAGATCATGTCTTGTTAGTGTAGCATAAATCAAACTACCCACAAGAGATTGATATTTCCTCATATCTTTATATTCTACACCATCATATTTACTGAGCTTGTGATTAACTTCAAGTGGTGTTGAAGCTTCTCGCAATTTTCCATACCAAACTTCTTCAATAGGTCCGGAAGATACCTTTCTTGTGATACATATATGCCATGATCTGTATAAGTGACTTCCATACCAAGAAAGTATGATAACTTTCCTAGATCACTGATCTTAAACTCTTTCTCAAGTAATCTCTTTACCTCCTTGATTCCTTCATATGAAGTACCTGTGATTATAATATCATTTACATAAATACAAATGTAGATTATACCTTCCTCTGATCTTTTGATGAGTAGACTTGGATCTGCTTATGAACTTTGATATCCAAGATCATTGAGATACCTCACTAGTTTATAGGTCCATGATCTTGGAGCTTTCTTCAATCCATAGAGTGCTCTTCTCAACCTGCAAACAAAATTTGGATGCCTGGAATCTATAAACCCTTGAGGTTGCTCCATGTATACCTCATCTGAGATGTATCCATTCAAAAATGCATTCTTTATATCTAGTTGACTCAGAGTCCATCCTTTTCAAGCTGCAATAGCAATTATTGTCCTTATAATTGACATCTTAGCTACAGGACTAAATGTCTCATCATAATCTATGCCATAAGTTTGGGCACAACCTTTCACCACCATTCTAGCTTTGTATCTGGTTATACTTCCATCTACAAGCTTCTTCACTTTATAAACCCATTTATTTCCAATTACCTTCTTACCATTTGGTTTAGGAACAAGTTCCCATGTCTTTTTCTCCTCTAGTGCATTGAACTCTTCCTTCATTGGTTCTTCCCATTGTTTCTTACCTTTTGCTTGATCATACTTCTGGGGTTCTTCATCATCGTTGACCATATATGCATAATTCTTCTGAGTTATGTAAGAAGTATCATAAGAATACCTTTCTAGAGTTTTCTTGTTCTACTTCAGCTCCTTGGTTCACATTCTTCATATGTGTCTGGATACACCTCTTCATCAACTATAGCAGCTTCTTCATTTCTTCTTGTTAATCCACTTCTAGATGTACTTGCTTGCATATAGTCTTCATCTTCATTTACCTACGCAATTGATTTTCCTTTCTCACATCTTCTTACCTCTTCTTCAAATTCTTCAACTGTATGACTTTGATCTGCATACCAACTTTTTTGTTCATCAAATGTAACATCTCTAGAAACAAGAAATTATTTGATTAGAGGATTCCACAACCTGTAACCCATCTGCTTTTTATCATAACCAATGAACACATATTTTTTTGCCTTTGGTTCAAGTTTATGTCTAATCTGTGATGGCATATAAGCATATGCAATTGATCCAAACACTTTACAATGATCTAGTGTTGGTTTCTTACCTCACCAAGCTTCAGATGGAGTCATTCCATTTAGAGTTGCACATGGTAATCTATTCAAAAGATATGTAGTTGTATTTACAGCCTCAACCCAAAGATAATTTGGACAATTCTTCTCCTTCGACATAGCTCTACCAAACTCAACCAAAGTATTATTTCTTCTTTTTGCTACACCATTCTGTTGTGGTGTATACCTATTGGTTATTTCTCTCTTAACACCTACATTCCAATGATAATCTTTGAGCTCTTGGGAGAACTGTTCTCTCCCTCCATTAGACCTCAGTCTCTTAAGCTTTTGACCTATGACTCTCTCTGCATATGCATGAAAATGCTTGAAAGCTCCAAACACTTTTCATCTTTCCTTCAAAACATACTGAGTTATCCATCTTGTAGCATCATCAATGAAAAGAACATAATACCTTGCGCCACTAATAGATCCTTCTTTTGTGGGTCCTCATACATCTGTATGAATGAGCTCTAATACTCCATCATGCTTGAATCCTTTCTTCTAAAATGGTAACCTATGTGCTTTACCCATTTGACATGCTTCACATTTATAAATCATATGTTGACTTTGCACATTTGGTAGTCCTAGTATAAATTGATTTGCACCCATAGCTTTCATTCCTCTTTCATTGAAGTGACCTAATCTCTTATGCCAAAGATCAAGTTCTGTAATTAGTCCTTCATCATGTGTGAGCAAAGATTGACCAATGTTCCCTTGTACTCTTAAAGTAAAGAGTCTACCTTCTTTCTTACCACAAACAATCTGATTATATCCATTCTGTGGATCTTCAACAAATACTTCTTCAACAAACCTGACTTGAAAACCTTTTCAACTATCCGTCCCACACTAATCAAGTTTTTCGGCATTGTGGGAACATACAAAACATTGATTAGCAAATATGCTCCACTCGTGCATTTCACTTTTCCAATTGAATGTACACTATGTCTTGTATTATCATCTGTTTGAATAGTATGACTAGAAATGCATATTTCCAATTCTGACATCAATTATATGTTTCCTGACAAATGATTAGAACATCGAGAGTCAATGTAAAATACCTTTAGATCTTCTTTACCTGTGTGCTGATTGAGTTTATCATCAATGATGTATGACCTTCATTTTGTGTATCATATGCATAATTGTAGTAGGTGGTGTTGTAGGATTGATTATGTCCCCAACTTCTTCCTCCACCTCTACCATAGCTTCCTCTTTGACTTTGTCTACCTCTTGATAATTACTTTGATATCTTCAACCTTTGCTTCTGCTATTGTTAGTCTGATTTTGATTTGATCCTTGCTGATTGTGCCAACACTCATGAGCAAAATAAGTACTCAATCCACAGATCCAACAAGCCTTCTTATTGTTATTCTGATTACCTCTTCATCTTGCAAAACCTCTTGCTCTTCCTTTGCAAGTGCCTTTACCTCTTGCATAATAACCTTGAGAACTCGATTCCTCTTCATCCTTTGCTTTACCTTTATCTCTGTTCTTCTTGTTCTTCATGTACATTGCAGAACTTTGATCTTTATCTCCATCTCCCTTCAAGTCTTGCTCAAATGTGAGCATCAAACCAAGCAACTGATTCAAATCTGGAACAAAATGATCCAAAGATAGTTTTGTTGACAAGACAAAAGGTTTCGACCTTTCATTTCCTCTCAAACCTTCAAGCAATTGAGCAATTATTATGTGATCCTCAACATCTTTATCTATGGATCCAAGACTATCTGCTAGATCCTTGATCTTAGTGACATAATCACTAATACTTTGACTTGGTTTCTTCTTGAATGTAGTAAACTCTAACCATAGACTTGCTTTCCTTGATTTGGTAGTACTTTGGAAATGATACTCCAATGCATTCCATATATCTTCAACTGATTCCAATCCTTTGATGTGTGGTAGCAAATGATCTGAGATTGTATTGTAGATGTAAGATTTTGCACTTGCATCCTCCTTCTGACAATGCTTTAAAGCATCAAGTTCCTCTTTCTTTGGTCGGCTTTCATCTTCAAATACTGGTTTTCCTTCTTCACTTGATATGTACACCATGGGATCCTTACTCATAAGTAAGGCTTCCATTCGGACTACCCATGCAAGACAATTATCTCTGTCCAGTTTGTCAATGGAGATATGATCTGCCATAACTCTTTGCTTCTGCTCCAACTTGTGAGTTTAAAGACTAAATAATAATACCTTTTTGAGTTCTTTGTGTATGAATATACTTTTGAAGTAGCCTTTTGATGCCTTGTGTCTTTGAATGCTTTAGCTTTCAAACTTTAAAGAAAAATTTCCAAAACTTCTCGTACCTTTGATGCCTTCTACTTCCTATAACCTTTTTGCTTTGATACCACTTGTTGATGTGTGAAACATCCTATGAAATGAATTAATGTGACACTAGAACACCTGTATGGTCACCATTAACTCAATGCTTCTCCAAACTTTGAAAAATGATAGCTTAAACCAAGAACTTTGCTTCTTCAAAAATTTCTAGTCACTGAAATGACATACCTTCACTCTTTTGCTTATTTCTCATAGCACTGACATAAGTTCTATAACATCTTTCGTGGATGAGGGAAGAAGAGAAGAGCTTTCCAACAAGGTATTACTTGCAAGAAATGGATTACTACAACTCAAGTTATGGCCTTCACAAAGTGACTATGTCAAACTACTAAAATTCAAAACCTTGCATGTTTTAGTAAATGTGAGTTTCTAAAAATGCAAATTCAATGCGGAGCATCAACTTACAAGCAAAGGTCGATGCAAGGCATCAACTTAGTGCTTTTTTAGCCACTTTTTCAACACCTAAAATACCCCCTTGAACATAGATATAAAGAAAATCACTTTTATGATGGAATTCGATGCCAAGCATCGACTTTATGCATAAACTTGAGACCAGGCATCAGATTGCTCCACAAACCTCATGTTTTAGAAATCTTTATCAGTAGATAATAGTCAGATATGAAAACAAAGACTTATCAGCTTAGATTCAATGTCAGGCATCGACTTCCCGCATAAAACCTCAACCTTTCACCATACATTCGATGCCAGGCATCAACTTGCTTGGAAAACTTCAACCTTTGAAATCATTACAGAGAACACAAACTCTGGAGATGGAAGAAGAAGACTTATACACAAAACTTCTATTAAACCTTCTTATGGCTATGGAGACTCAAGATACTTCCTCACGTAAAGAAGCCCGATTATTCTCAACTACCCTTCAAATATATGTCCAATTAGTGATTGTTTCTCCAACATACAAGGCAGAAGATTGATTGCCTTTGGAGCTTTCTCCCTTCTTGATAAGCTTGGCCTCTTGAGTAAGTAGTTTTCCTATGAGTGCATTGAAATTTGGGACATGCATATCGGCCATGTGTAGATCCATAGCTGTGGTGAGTGCTTCCCACTTGTCATCTGCCTTCAAGCCATTGTTGACGTGTCTTACGATTTGTTCTTCATCTATTAACTCTCCAATGCTTCCCAACTGCTCTGCTATGTCCTTGAGCTTTGTGACAAAATCAGTCACATTTTTTTTGGGAGCTTTCTTGAGAGTTGTGGATTCTAGCCATAGTTGATGCTTCCTAGCTTTTGTGCTTGAAGAGAAGAAGGCGTCAAGTGCATTTCACACTTCGTGAGATGTTTAACCCTTCTAATGTGAGGGAAAGAAAATATGAGATAGATTTGAGGATATAAGACCTTGCAAGTGCATCCTTGGAGCACCATGTGCCTAATATTTCTTGCTCTTTTTGTGTTGGTTGACCTTTGTTCCTGAAACTTGGCATAACTTCATCTCCAGCTATATAACCATATAAATTCCTACCTTCAAGATAAGCTTCCATCTTTAATGACCAGGCTGATTATTTACCTCTATCCAATTTTTCAATTGATGAAGAGAATCCATCTGCCATGTTGTTCAACCTTGCCCTAATACCACTGTGAAGAGATGGATTTGAACTTGGTGAAGATGAAGTGTTGCTGCAAAAACTTTGCACTACACCAACCAAATAAATGCCACTGCTATGCAATGGACCCTTTTAGTTTAACGAAGGATGTATTAGAAACCCTATGTACCTTGGAAAATGACTCTCAAAAAAATAAATCAAAATAGATAGGTAGGAGTTGAACCATGAGTAAAAAACTTGCTATTTTGGTTTATACACCTGTCCAAATTTTTGAACAATTCTCTGGACACAAGAGCAATAAACTTACTTACTTTTGGGGAACTCTTAGTAACTTAGTTAGCTAATAATCAAGAGTGATTTGATAAAAAATCATTGACCACATAAAGAGAAAGAAGTCTAGCAAGTTATAGGACCATCCCGATTTTCACGGGTTGTAGCAGTACTCAGACCAGTGAGCAAAAAAATGGTAATATCTAGAGATTCCAAGATTCAATGGTTATGAGATTTTGTAGGCATATACAAGACATTATTTTGATTATATATAGGTTTAATTCATGGAAAATGATGAAGGAGACGTTGAGAACGAGCTCTGAGAAAAACACTGATCTAATGGAGTGCTGATAGAGAAGTAGATTATGAAGAGATATAGGCAACTTCAAACAAACATAGCTCACGATTGAAAGGTCCAATGCCAATGAAATTTTATAAACATATAGTAGACTTAAGGAGAAAACGTAAACAATTTAAAGCATTGAGAATGATGCACCAAGATCAGAGAAATCATCTCTATAATCTGACTGAGAAAACTAAGAGATATGGTTACAGTACACTTCACAAAAGCATGAAAATATGAACTCAAATGATCATGAAACTGAAAGTGTATTGATTGTAAAATACCTGGACTTACTGATACATATGTGTGCCTTGAACGCACACTTTGATATGGCATAAAGTGTAGCTCTTGGAGATCTAAAAAACGTGACTAAACTGCCATCTATTTATAGTGATGGTTGGAGCCTCATTTTGAATTTGAATCTTCCTACAATCACTTGCCAATCTTTTCGTGATTAATTATCCTACTCATTCAATCCAAAATTCGTGGCTTCTCTTTCCTTTTTTATCAAATGGACTCAACCACTTTAGATTCTTTCACTTTTTACATAAAGTAAGTACCCAAAGATTACAAGAGGGAGTTCACAAGTGAACATTACAAAGAGTTGACATTTCCTTTAAATTCTTAATCCTTTTGATGACTCAAGCCATCACTTGGACTTTTCCTGGACTTGTTCCAACATTTACTCAAGGCCACTTCCTCAAGTACTTGACTTCTTTGGAATTTTTAAAACTACAAAAGATTCATTAAACTTTTTCATTCAATTGTTTTGTTCAAAATCTTGGAGAGAACTTTAGAAATCTTTCTTCATCCATCGATCCTGAAGCAAATGGATGAATGATTTCTCCTAAACCCAAGCGTCTTCTAAAGTTGAATAGGATCTATGTAGAACATCTAATTGTGATGTTTTAATTTATTTACCTATTCCATCTAGTGCATACATGTCCAGAAATGACTTTGAATATTCTTTCAAACTGACATCCAAGGTTCCATAAGGCGGCAAGGAAGAACAAAAATCTTGTGTGAAAGATTCAACTTTTAAGACAACAAAATGATTTGAGTCAAACTATAGGAGACTAAAAACATCAAGGATTTATTCTAGACAATGGTTTCTATCTTTATGAGATTTAAACAGAAATTCTCAAAACGGTTCTTTGGGTAAATTTAAACCATCATCCATGTATCAAAATCTAGTGATATAAAACATTGGTGTCTCAAGCCCCCGAGCTTTGATGATGTTCAATGAATTGTTGCTTGAATTTTTTTTATTACTAAATTAATCCCTTTTTCCTATCTCTTGAGAGTCATATATACTAACCAATCTAGTATACATCTTTTACTTTAGAAATTTGATTACCTTGTTGTAGTAGCAACAAGGGAATTTGGATCAACTTAGTCTAACTTTAATTGTATGGATTACTAAGTCAAACATCTCTTGACATACCTTTATACTAAAAGTCATACATTTGAGTGAAGATATCGATTGAATTGTATTGTCAACTAAGTTCTTGATCCTATATTGACTTAGTTGAACTTACCTTTCTTAAAAGGATCTTTGCAAGTTCTTTCTCTTCAGAAACCCATATAGAACTTTTTTGAAAAAGAACTGCAAAATCTTTACTAGAAAGGTCTCATAACCTAAACCAGACTATACTAGTCTTACTAAAAACTTTTATGAAGATCTTAGAAGGTGCTTTTAGCTTCAAGATCTTCAAATTTTCTAGTTAATTGATACTTTAAGTCCCAATCATACTCTCTGACCATCATGTAATTCGTCTTTATCTCCAAAGTTTGAATTCGCTATGGGGATTAATCTCATTTTGAGGCATGAGCCCAAGACTAAAAGATACCTAGCATTTCATGGTCTAATGTCCCACACCATCATCCCCACATTAATGTGAATCTAAAGTATAGTGTCCCATACCACCATATTTTATATCCAACATCGATGTGTGGATGATATTTATGTTAAAGTCCAAAAGCTTAATATAACTATACAATACCGTTTATTGAAATTCATTTAGAATTTGAAGTCAAGGAATGTTTTCAATTCTCTTTAGGTTTATAGGGCTTCAAACACCAGATCATTCTGTGATCTACTTTTTTCTAATTATCTCATGCTTTTCTTGGGAGCTTTAAACCCTTTTAATTGAATAAACATCCATGAAACAATTCCAAGTGCCTTCAATTATATTGAAGACTTAGTTTGCTCTTTTTCACCTTTAGATTCCTTTATGTGAAGCTTTTTGATAGTTACCCTAGGGTTTTCAAGGAATCTCTCTATTGCTTAACTCTAATCATATATCAACCATGAAGAGATTATACTTACTTTTAGATTCATTTATGTGAAGCTTTTTGATAGTTACCCTAGGGTTTTCAAGGAATCTCTCTATTGCTTAACTCTAATCATATATCAACCCTTTCTAAATTTCTTTCAAAACCTCTTTAAGGATAGATCAATACAAATTTAACCGTTCACATACTTAAGGGCCATGTATCGTGGTTTCAAATTACTATTTGGAAATAAATCTTCTAGTTTGTACTTTCACTTCTCTTAAATAAGTATGGCCCTTGGCATGCGCTATCCATTTGGTGGTTGCAACCAATATTCTCTCAGTCATTTCTACCCTTGGCATATTTCCAATAACTATATATTTAGCATGCCATGAAGTTATCTTTTCAACAATTTCTACTTTACTCAACGTCTATAACCTAAAATATGTTCTTCTTTATCCACGATTCTATATTCATGGAACAAAATGTACCAAATTTGATAGCCTTGGTACTTTCTTCTCCCCTTTGAAGATATTTTATCCTCCAAAACTATAAATCTATGGTTTTATTCAAAATTAGAGATTCAAAACCATGACTCCTCCCATCATTGGACTATTCAACCACTCTTATATTTATAAGAGCCTTGAGATTTTCTAGAAGATGTACTAGAAAGGAATTTTAGTTTTGTTATTTATTAAAACATCTTCTAGGGGTATCTCAATGACCACCTATCCTAACATACTCATGAACCTATTCTAGAATGCTCTTGAAATCTCATGTTTCCCTAAAATACAAGTTCATGTCTATCTACGTTAGGAGAGGTGGCTTTAATTTTCAACACTAACCGAAGCATAAGAGTTTTGAAGGTACTATGAAATAAGTAATATTTTCCCATTTCATTATTATACTTAGAGAGCTTTATTTTCCTCCATTAGGAACCTTTCCATCTCCTAAAGACAACTTATCTTGGTTTTCATCTTAAGATACTAAAGTGTGGAATTAATGAATCCTTAAATTAACTTGGAAGTTGTCTCAAGAGGAGGGAGTTTTAAAACTTTCTTTGATGCCTTGAATACTTTTCACTATTACTGTTGGTGAAATCAAGTTTTGCGTATATTTACTTTCCATCAATGTTTTTGATGGCATCAACTTAGAGCTTTACATCATTAGATGTTTTAAATCTATTTTGGGGTGACATCCTATTGAAGGCATCTCAACAAGCAGTCCTTTGGAACCTCTTTCAACTAACTACCTCGAAGTATCTATTATACTTAGTGTAATTGTATTGTAGGTTCTCATATTGCTTATTTCATATTCCTTAGAGTCTGCTAACAGTTAATCTAATTTACCATGCTTATATTGTGGTTTAGAAAGAGACATTTGACCTATTATTTAAGTCCTTGGCAATGCTGATTAGGCATGTGGGTTTTATGGAATTTAGAATTCCATAAGAGCAAATTTTGACCTTAATTCATTCCACTTAGGTGGGGTATATTTAACTTAATTGAAAAAAAAGGAATTTATTGGGTTAATATTGCAATCAGTCGCATCACCCTTATTCCTTTGCTCTTTCAAAGTTGAATTGTACTTAATAAAGTTAGTCTCTCTCTTATCCCAAGACCCCATGCAATCCATTATATGCCTATGTACTATGTGCCAAAAATTTTCACATCTTCATGGGAAGAGGTGTAGCATGCATAAGGTTAAGAAACCGAACCCCTCCTTAAAGCATGCAAAGTTCCAATTTGCAACCTTCTTCTTTTAAGAGATGGTGGATATTTCCATGCCCTTAGCCACAATGTATTGGATGCATTCATCCTAACCATAAACATGCTTATGCACGATCCAATATTTATTTTCCTAAAGCATACACATGAATTTGATGCATAAAACCAACCTTACCATAAACATGCTTATGCACGATCCAATATTTATGAATTTGATGCATAAAACCAACCTTTCCATGACTAAATATATGTGCGTTCGTTTCCCGAATTCATGTCCATGCATTTCAAGTACTATGTTCTTGTGACTAAATATATGTGCGTTCGTTCTCCAAATTCGTGTCCATGCATTTCATGTACTATGTTCCTGTGAAAGGAAAGTGGCATAAGTTTTATACAAGAAAGGAAAGTGGTGAACTCCATCCATGTTGATTCTTCCTTACCTTGGCACTTCATGAGAAGAATGCTTCAAGTGAATTCGTAGTCTCTTGTAAAGTCTTGCAACTCCTAATGTGTGGAAGTAAAAAAAATCAGAGATTGAGTTAAAAATATATGACCTTGATAGCGCATCCTTTGAGCACCATGTGGTTAAACTCTCTTGTTCTTCTTGAGTTGATTGTCATTTGCTTATGAGGATAGGCATCATCTCATCTCCAGATATGTAACCATAGAGGTTTCTCCCTTGAAGATAAGCTTCCATTTTAAGTGACCAAGCTGAGTAGTTACGTGGATCCAATTTCTCTATGGATGAAGGAAATCGATCTACCATGTTGATTTTTTGTTGCTCTGATACCTTTGTAATAGATAGGTTTGAAAGATGAGCTAGTATTGCACACAACCTACTCTACACCTACCTAGTTAACTCCAAGGATGCTTAATATACTCCTTTAGCTTTAAAATAATGCATTTGGAACCACTAACGCCTTTGGAGTATGATTCCCAAATGTTTGCATCAAAACAGATAACTTGCATATGCAAGAAATGTGAAGAAATCTTGTACTTTGGGAATAGAAGTGCTCAGTATTATACAAAAAGCTCACAACCTGGTATGAATTGACAATTGAGCTTTTGCACACATCTAACTGGAGTGTTTAGATAACTAAAGCAATTGAATTCATCAATTTAATTATACCATACACTGAGAAATGATTCTAATAAGTCACGGGGTCATCTCGACTTTTCAGAATCTAGAAGGTATGTAGACATAGTTATGTTCTATGCTTCATATCTCAAGATCCTCTAAACTAGAATTCATGAAAATTGATATGCAAGTAGTAGACACATCAATCTAGCTTTTCCAGCTTAAAGTATAGCAAATGTATGCGTACATATAGAGAAATTGATTCCACAAAATAATTCTAATGATGAAGATGCAGTACCAAAGAACTTTAGATAGAGATATACTCAAAGAAATGTATCAAAATGTATACGTTATTGAATATATGATACAAGCGAAGTGTAGTGGACTACTTATAGATGCGGTGAGTTCAATGTATACTCATTGATGTAGCTCATTGTCTCTCAAAATAGCTTTCCTATCCTGTGACCAAGAGCATGTCTATTTATACTCATAGTTTGAGTTTGAATTTGAATTCTCCCTCATCTAAACGTGATCCTACACTTAAAGGATGATTTGAATTGATTCTTCCTACCACATGAGTCATGGGTTTAGCTCCTCTACTTCACAAGATTCCTTATTCTCTTGGCATTTACATTCATCCAAAGTAAATACAACCAAACTAACAAGTAATTGTTCATATGTGGTTCTTCATGTGAGGTAATGGAATAATATGTAGTCCTGAGTAATTAGGGAAGCACTTAGGCTTGCTAATTGCACCAACATTTAAGAGTGATCAAATTCTTATTGATTAAATCTCCATTGGAGAAAATTGTTTGTCACACACCAAAGGACATGCATTGTATCAAAACAAAAACCCATGTAATATATACATAAACATAGAAAATTTTCTCAAATTTTAAAAGACATCACCTCATTTATTTATTTACACTCGTAGTTACCAACTTCCAAGATTATGACCGTTGGTTTTATTCTACTTAACTTTTGAAATTCATATTGAAACAAAACTTAAAAAAATTCACAAACACATATATACACAAATTCTTACCCTTTTTTCTATACACTATGCTTAAAAGAATTTACTCAAAACGTTTTCATTTTCCTGGAGTAAGCCTTCTTCTTGGTGGTAGTAGACATTTCCATTAAAACTGAGCATCACCTTCCTCTTCACACCCTTGGTCTTCAAGTAGCATTTCTATCTCTAATGGCTTTGAAATGATCATCTTAGATCAAGGATCTCCCTTGTGGTCTCCTGCTAGGTGCTTAGTCTTCAACACGTCTTTCATTTCTAGTGATAGGTACATTAGTTGATAGATGATAACTTATTTTTTTGCCATTTGTTTAGTTCACGTATTCACAATTCTTGTTATTCAACATATAAAAAAATGACTTTTTAATCATTATTTCGTATATATATTTGTGAGTCTCTCTCTCTGTACACACACACACACACACACACACACACACATATATATATATATATATATATATATATATATATATATATATATATATATATATATATATATATATATATATATATATATATATATATATATATATATATATATAGTTTATTTTCAAGCTCCATTCATATTTCTTCTTCGTCTTGATTTTCTTCAGTAATCTCCTCAACTTCTTCATCTCTAATTAACTCCTAATCTTCATTTTCCCTCTTCTTAAAAGTTTGAATCTTCATCTCAAAAGAATATCACTTTAAAAATAGTGTTATCTATCTCTTTTAAAATTTAAGCATTGTTATTATTTACTTTATCTATAATGTATGGACAAAACCAAGGTCTTACCAACTTTCTTCTAGATTCCTATTGTGTATCAAATGTGCCACTATATACTAGAACCCAATCATCTTCTTGTATCTCTTTTGATCCTAGTTGATATCTCTTATCAAATGTAAACCTTGTTTCTTTATTCTTGACACCTTCAACTTTTCCTTTGCTTCTTATAATGGTTTTTTCCCATGCTCTAACTATGGCATCCTCAAACACAAAAGATCTTCTTGGGATAGATTAGTATCCCAATGCAACATAAAATAAGACAGGACATGGGATTCTATTGTTAAAGTTGGCTTTTAGATATACATCAATTAAGGTCGCATAAATTGAGTCACCCACATATATGTCATGGGGTCAATGAGTAATTCAAATGAATTAAAATAGGGCCACTAAAGGATATTTCCTTTGCATTCATTTGTAAGAGCTTTAAAAATCAGCACATGACCTCGTTCAATTTGCCCTTTTGCTTCTCAATCGAAGTAATATGATAGCTAGTCTAATCCCATGTTTAGTAGAGAAATCCCTAGCCACTACATCCAATTCCCCTCATTATGCCACAATCTTATCCACAAACCTAAATCTATAGATTATATTCTCTAAAAGAAATTGATATAGATTAGCAATTGATTTACTTCTTAATGCTCTTTCGTACACATGATTTTTTAAATCATCTCTAGCTAGAATAATGTAGTGCATATTATTCACTCCTATTGGCATCATCACTACATCAATCACCCAGTTTTAGTGAATGTTGGGTGGATAGTCAGATGGAGGCTATCATGATGTTAGATTTGCTAACCCACAGAATCAAAACACATGCTCGATAAACAACTCCGCTACATGTGGAGCCTCTATCGGCTCCTGCGTGGGTATGAAATGAGCCATCTTGCTCAACTTGTCTAACATAACTAGGATAGTATCCCACTTCCTTTGGGTCCACGATAACCTGAATATGAAGTCCATGGATATACTATCCTAGCAATGATCTGGAATGTATAAAGGATGCAAAAGACCTGTCATCTTTACCCTTTTTGCTTTGTTGACTTGACACATAAAACATTGTTGAACATGTTGGAGTTAGACGTCTGCAAAAGCACACAAACAACACAAGGAAGAAAAAGAAGTTGGGAGCACAACACACGATACTGAATGTATTGCCACTAGAATGCACAAAGATAAGTAACCCGTTAGGGCTATAGGTGTATATACAAGCTGAGGGAGAAAACAACTCCTAAAGAGGGAAAAAAGTGCCCAAATGGTCCTGCTATGTTCACACACATCACTGACTAAATATATCAACAAATCCCCCCTAGGAATGATGCGGTGAACAAGGAGTTGGAACTTATGTATAAGGAAGTGCCAAGCTATGTGGAATAAATCCACAAAAGGAAGTAAGCCCAAAGATTTGTGGAAAGCTTCAAACTTCTCACTGGGTAGAGCCTTCGTACAAAGGTTTGCAATGTTCTCCTATGTTGGTTCATATACCAAGCTGATCTCTCCAGCAGAGAACCTCTCCCTGACATAATGATAATGCACCTCAATGTGCTTAGTGCGAGCATGGAACACAGGGTTCCTTGCAATTGCCAATGCACTCTGACTGTCAGTAAAGATGGTTGTAGTAGAAGACTAACCAACACCCAAATCAGCCATAAGGCATCTAAGCCACACACACTTATACTTAGCCTCACAAATGGAAGTGGCCACAATAGGCTACTTCTTGCTCAACCAAGATATACATGAGATACCAAGCATGAAGCAAAAGCCACTAGTGGATACACGAGTGTCATAGCAATCAACCCAATCACTGTTAGAAAAAGCATGCAAATGTGGCAGTTGTGATCCCCGCTTGGGATAAAACAATCCAAGTAGTCGGGTACCACTCAAGTAGTGAAATATGTGCTTAACCGCCTACCAATGCTTGACACCTAGGCAATGCATAAACCTGCTCATTTGTGAGATAGCAAACTGAATATCTGTCCGAGTAATGCATAATTAAATCAAGCATCCAATAGCTTGCTGATAGAGAACGGCATCAAATGCATCCCTAGCATCATGAAAACTCAATCATAAACATGTATCCATAGGACTGGCAATAGGCTTACAATCTTCAAGGCCAAAATGCTGCCATAATGTGACAATATATTTTGATTGAAACAAAGCCATTCCACCATTAACTTGCATAAACTCAATGCCCAAATAATGATGCAAATGTCCCAAATGAGACATCTCAAATGAGGTGTGCAAATCAGCTGTAAAATCAGTAATATAATTGTCATGAGGACCATTGAGCAGCATGTCATCAACGTACACAACAATGATCAGAAGCACATCATTAGCATGCTTAACATATAAGGTGCTCTCAGTTGGACTACTCTCAAAACCATGTGCAATCAGATAGGCATGTATCTTTTCATACCAAGCATGTGGTGCTTGCTTTAAACCATATAATACTGAAGCGGTGACCTGCTCTGATACCAATTGTTGGAGTTAGACATATATGGAAGCACGCAAACAGCACAAGGAAGAAGAAGAAGCTTGGAGCACAACACACAATACTGAATGTATTACCACTCGAATGTACAAACATAAGTAACTCATTAGGGTTATAGGTGTATATACAAGGGGGGGGGACTCCTAAAGAGGGAAAAAATGCCTTGGTGGTCCTACTATGTTCACGCACATCACTACCTAAATATCAACAGAGCATAAGTATGGAATTCTCCTGTCTAACCCAGCCACCAAAATGTTCGTCTAACAAGCTGTATTGTCTTTTCAACACTTGGATGTCTTCTGTACGGCACATCATGGTTATCATGCATGACTTTTCTTCTCGAATCCCAAGAATCTGGCATGCAAACCTTTCCTTTTTGTTTGAGGATTCCATTCTCCTGTGAGAAATTGGAATAGAGAACGGACTTGTTTGCTCTACTAGGGGAAGAAACAGTTGGAACTGTCCCGTCTCCTATAATAGAGTCATCACTGATGGCTCTAATAACCTATAATAAATGTGGATCTTCCACTTGTTCTTCATTTATCTCTTGAAGCAATGAGCTTTCTAGAATTGTAAATCTCATTTGATACATTATTCCTGATAATACATGAGCAAATTTATTCTATTTGCCTCTTATGTACATGATTTCCATGTGAAACTCTTGCATGAGCTCAGCCCAACAAGCATGTCTACCTCAAAGATTTGGGTGACTACAAAAATACTTAAGTGTATGATGATTTGTGTATACGTTAAAGTTTGCATCATAAAGATAGTGTCTCAAAACTTTAAGTGCATGCACCAATGCATAAAACTCTTGTTCATGCACTGTCTAGTTGCGTTGTGCACTGATCAATTTCTTGCTTTCAAAACCTATTGGTCTACCATCTTGTCTCAAAACTACCCCTATGGCTATGCCACTAGCATCTTTCTCTAACTCAAAGGGTTTTCGTGGATCTACCACTTTGAGTATCGGAGCATTTGAAATAGCGAGTTTTAGAGTATCAAACCTATCTTGCTATTATTGCGTCCATACAAAGGGAACTTTGCCTTGAAGCAAGCTCATCATAGATACTACTATTGATGAATATGAGGAGATGAATTTTCGATGGAAAATCAAAAAGTCCTAAAAATGACTGTAACCACTCCTCACCCTGAGGAGTAGCCAAGATAATATGAGACCTTCTTGGGATCCATCTCAACCCCATCAATGGATACCACATGCCCTAGATACTCTATCCTTGGAAGAAAACATTGAGTCTTCTCTAGATTTACATACAACTGATTTTCTTTTAACACATTTCATACTAATCTCAAATGATTTTCATGCTCATGTACATTCCTACTATATACTAACAAATCCTCAAAAAAATCAACAACACATTTTCCAATGAATGGTCATAATATATCATTCATTTATATCATAAATATAGCTGGTGCATTAGTCAAACCAAATGGCATGACCGAATACTCATAATGTCCAAAACATGTTATGAAAGTTGTCTTATGTACATCATGATCCCTTACTGTAATCTAATGGTATCCACTTTTTAAATCTATTTTACTAAATACAACTACTCCACTTAGAGCATCTAAAAGATCATCAATCTTGGACATGGGATATCTGTGTGTGATAGTAATCTAATTGAGTGCTCTATAATCAATGCACATCCTATAAGATCCATCTTTCTTCTTCACTAGAAGAACTGGTGCTACAAAGGATGAATAGCTGGGTCTACTCAACACTTGGTGTAAATATTCATCCACGACCTTGTGGACTTCATTTTCCTCTTGCAAACTCATTCGAAATGGTGGTTGATCAGTCAGACTGGATCCCGGTACCAAATTATTTATATGCTCTATGTTCTTGCAAGGAGACAAACCAAAAGGTAATTCTTTGAGGAAGAAATCTTTGAATTCTACTCTCACTTTTGCTAAAAGTGCTGAAGCACTCCATCTAAAGTCTCCAGAATACATGGATCCATCATAATACATGATGAATGCATAAAATAAAGGAAATAAATATACTTACAGTAAATTTTGAGCAACTTCATAACGGTTACCAATCGCGTGTCTTGGAGATCTGGTTCTCCATGGATTAGTAGTCACCTCCTTTCATGCTCAAACCGATAAACATGTGAAGAAAAGTCAATGACTGGTCTCTTCCTTGCATGCCACTTCTTACTAAGGATGACATCGAAACATGCTATTCTCGCTATCTCATAATCCAATCTATCCTCATAGGTCTGTATCTGAATAGGTAGATCAACAATGCATTCATCCCATGTCTCAGTTCCCTTCCCTTGGCTAACTAGCCCTTGTCCCTCACACACATGGACTGATCCCTATGGATCAATGATCCTTGTGGATCAATGTCTGTGATACCAATTGTGGGAATTGAACTCATGACCTACTAGTTAGGAGTATGATGGGCTAACCACTTGCCCCAAAAGCCATGCTTGTGGATTACTTCCTAATCCTCTTTCTTCAGGTGTGCTTCAACCATCTCGTGCATGTCATATCTTGAGTCTAAAATTCTCTTCCCCTTCTAGAGATCGCTGTCCTCAATGATCGGTCCTTGATCTCCCCTTGAATTGATGTCCTCACCCTTCCACAGTCTCTTGAACCTTCTTGTTCTCAACCTTGGTCTCTTGAACCTTGGCTCTCAACCTTGGTCTCTTGAACCTTGCCTTTCTGCTTCTTGGCCACTTGCCTACAGACTTGCCTTGTTTGCAACCTCAGTATCTTGAGCCCCTTGTTCTCAACCTCAATATCTTGAACCTAGTTCTCACCTATGCTAGGTATCTTGGATTCTCAATCTAGTGCTACCATTCCAAAGTTCATTTTCAGAGCTTTCCAACAATATCTTATACATCTAAATTTGACCTATAGATTGGGATATATACTCAAATTTTTGTTTGGCTCACCTATGAAAGCGACATACGCACCTTCCATCTACCTTGCCCAAGCCTAATTCCTAGTCCTTCATACCAATGTGAGAATTGAACTCATGACTACTAGCTAGGAGTATGATGGGCTAACCACTTGCCCCAAAAGCCATTTTTGAGGATTACTTCCTAATCCTCCATCTTAGGGCATGCTTCAACCATACATGACATATCTTGAGTCTAACATAGAGTTGTTAATTGCAAAAGCATGCACATAAACACTAGCCCGATGGGGTCTTCATTTTTGTAATATCTCTACTTCCTAATACCAATTGAAATTGTTTGTATCTAGAGTAGAGGTATCCAATGGAGTAAATAGCATGTCTTGCAAAAGCTTTTGCATAATCACCTAGAATTGAACCTATTTTGACATTCCTTATTGTCGATTTATTTATTGGCTGAAGATCTTGAATAAATTTTAATTTTCCGTTATTTTTGTCTAAGTAAACCATCAATTTGATTCTAAAGTTGTAGAAGCCTCCAAAATCTTCATACCAATTTTCTCTTGCAATAGAGGAATTACTTATGGAAATTAGATTTTTAGTACTAGAATAGCTTGTAAGTTCCATGGAATATGGAAAACTGTTAAAACCATCATTAGGGTTGCCACCTTTGGATCTATATCCTATCTTATTTGGTTTAAATTCAATTCTTTTCCATGTTTTTGAATCATCCATTGGAATTACTTCTTCTCTTGAGGCAATAAGAATTTTTCACATCCAATTTTTAATTTTTTTATGGTTTTATCAATAAAGGTATGCCCAATATGCTTAGCATCTCTTACACTAGTCTCATCACTTACTTCATTTAATATATTCTAAATTTCTTTAGGTAAAAGGTGATGCAATAGGTTTAACCTTCCTATCAATAATGTTGTATTTTGATTCAGAATATTGGGGATATAGGCATATAAGCCTCAAGTGAATACAGGTTCAAAAAAATGATCACATGAATTCTCCTATATTAGAAATGTTTCAATAATTTCCACTATGTGGGAACATGAAAAACAATCAAATAAATCACTAATTCTCTCATCTTGGAGGATCAATCCTTTCCTAGAAAAATCTCTTTCTATTCTTGTAATAATCTACTCCAGATTTTAGTACATATCCTTACATCTTATATTCTATATCTTGAATCACATAAAAAACATGAATTTTTTTCTATCATGGTAGGAGGTAGGAGGTGGGATTCCTATAAACCTCATGCCACAATCATCTCACTTAATCATGGAACTTTTATAAAATCCTATTCATTCAAGACTTTAGTCTTCATTCACACCTCATTAATGAATGGTTGACCCAAAATTACCACATATGGATAACCATCATGCACAAAAATATATTGCTCATCACAAACATCTCCTATGGAAATCGGCCTATGCAGAAATTGGGTATGACTCAAGGAATTTTCATCTTTGTCAAGTCGAACCCACTCGTCTGCCAAGTCAGCATAGGCTTGAACAATATCAGCCCCATACAAAATCCATGTCAACTCATGGCTTTGACGACTTATCCAAAGTAAATCCACATGTCTATAAACCTATATAGGTGCATGAAAACATATAGGTCATGCCATATGACAAACCTAACATCGGCTCATGGACATGATCACTCAACCAAGTTAACTTCACCAACCTTCTAGCTCATTGTGATGCAGTGACAACACATACACATAGTTGGTTGGTAAATGAAATCCATTACTTTAACATATTGAGATTTGGAGGTAGGGTCTTATTAGGGATCAATAACAAGAATTGAAGAATTCACATTTCCAAGTATTCATGCACACTACTATATAGAGATAATTAGTTAAACTTCTCTTTCTTCTACCTAGGCTTTTACAAACGGGAGTTGTAATCCACTAGCTAAACCTATTCACAAAACTCCCTTAGCCTCATGTATTTTATGTAATTATGATGGATATATATTCCACTTGTTTCACATTTATTCCTCTTAAATGTTTACAAAATTCAATATCTCAATTACACACACATATATACAATGCATAGTATGCATACATGCAAGAAGGAAAAGATAGAACGAAAACATTTCACCCATTTGAAGTGCAAGAATTTGGTGAAATTTTCATATATCAATCATTCTCAATATCGTCCCTTCAACTCTTTATCTTTCGTGTTCTAGTTGGTCTCTCCGTTCCATCTTAAGATTCCAAACAAACTAATTAGATATTTACATATGTATAAATCATCTTTAAAAGTGATAAAATTCTAAGTGATCAAATTTCCATTGAAGAACATCCTCTATCACACACATAAACAGATTCAGAAAGACATATATACAGAAGTTCTTAGTTTTCTTTCTATATTTACTCATATCATATTCTTTTTGCGGGAGTATGTTTTCTTCTTGGTGGTAGTAGATATGTATATATAAACTGAGCATCAACTACCTCTTCCCGCGCTTAGTCTTCACACAACATTCTATGTCCGATGGTTGTGATATCATCATCTCAGGTCCAAGACGCCCTTGGGTTCTCCTACTCATTGCCTCTTCTTTATCTCATCTTTGATTTCTAGAGCAGGTACATTATTTGACAATCAATAACTCATTCTTTGTCCTTTTGTTAAGTTTAAGTGTTCACCATTCATATTATTGAACATATAAAAAATTGACTTCTTAATGATTGTTGATTATATATATTTATTATTATATACATAAATATAGATATACATTGTTTATTTTCCAGTTCCGTTCATATTTCTTCTTCATCTTCATTTTCTTCAATAATTTCCTTAACTTCTTCTTAATCTTGATTTTATCTCTTTCCACATAGCTTCGTACTTACTTATACATGAGTGCTAACTCCTTGTTTAGCACATCAATCCTAAGGGAGATTTTTTGATATATTTCTTTAGTGATGTCTGTGAATACACTTAGATCTTTCAAGGAAATTTTTCCCCCTTTAGAAGGTTTTTTTCCCCTAGCTTATATATATGCCTATAACCCTAGTGGGTCAATCATCTTTGTACATTCTATAGGTAATACATTTAGTATTGTGTTGTGCTCCAAGCTTCGTCTTCTTCCTTGTGTTTTTCATGTGCTTCTATAGACCTCAAACTCCAACAATCACCCCTTTCTCTATGGAAAAAGCCTGATCCTAGATTGGGTGACTCATGAATTATTCAAAGTCTTTCAAGATTCCTTGGTGGGTGGTGTTTTCCTAGTCTACATCAACACCCTCAAGTTTGGTGCCCTTCATAATGTTATACTTTATGGAATAATGGAATTTTATATGGATTTTTATGTCTTTAGGTTTTTAATGTGGTTTATGTTTTGATTTAGCAAGTGAAGACTCATGAGGGTGTGAATGTGCATGGACTTATATTCAAATATTTTTGAAGATAGTTAAAAGATAGTATTTTAGATATTTATTTATAAAAATAATAGATCCCTTTAAAAAGAGATGCTTTTGTAAAAACAATAGATTGCTTAAAAAGCATCGATTATATAACTAAAGTAGATTTTCATAAACGCATGCTTTTCAAAGCATTGCCCACATGTATCTTCTATGCAAGATGTAATCAGAAATACCTATAAATACATATAATTTGATAGACTCATCCGTCAGAGTATGTGGAGGGACATTGCATCCAATCTTGTGACTAGTTTCCTATGTCTCTCTATTGTGTTTATGCCTTTGTGAGATTTTGTTGATGTACTTTCCTTAGTGTATGTGGATCTACAAGATCCAATCAGTAGTGGTATCAGAGCCAAGGCACATCTACGAATGTGTAAGTATCATCATTTGAACCTGATTCATTGTATCTGCTCATGATTTGGCATCCGTTTTGGTCGTCCAATCAAGTCCTAGGTTTTTATTCTCTATAAAGCCATGGACCCTACCCATAATACCAAGGATTTTGGTACATCACCCCTACCTAGGATACTAATTAAGCAACAATTCGAGCTTTTTGTGGCACAAACTCCAACATGCTCAGAACTAGATAAATGAATATGATGTTGCACTCCAATAACTCCAGAGTGATGAAAATAACCTAGTCAGGGTGGTGAAGGCTATTATCACCACTCAAGAAGAAGGCACAGCTTCCAAGATTCGTGCCAAAAAAATTAAATTTTCTTGGTTTGATGGGCACAAAGATGGACAATTTGTTCTTTCATGGCTATCCCGATTTCATGACTTTTATTCTAATAAATCGTATTTTGAAATTGAAAGAGTGAAATTTATTACTAATTATTTGGTGGATAGTGCAAGAGAACAAGGATTACGACCACCACGTGCTAGAGAGATGACTCTCTTCCCAACCAAATACCTCTATATATAGCTCTCTCCAGGGGACTGCCTTCTTGGGCAGGTAGATACTAACCATGCATGTGTCAGCCATGTAACTCCATGTGTGCCAAGTGTCCTTGTTAACTCGAGTTAACTCAAGTGGATGCTTTTAGAAGGCTCTCGATCTCTTTGGGCAAAATACTCTCCCCATGTTCCCCATGGGGATTGAACCCAAGACCTCCTCCTTCACATCCTTGAGACTTAACCACTAAGCTAAGTGGATCACTTGTTCACAAGAATAAATGACCTTCTAGTAAGTCTAGACTCGAGATCTTTGGTCATACACATGGGTGACCAAACGATGTCCGATTTCAGATCTGTCTGAACCAGCCGGACCCTTAGATCATAAACTTACTTTATTACATTCTTCCCCCCATGGAAAAATATTTTCGTCCTCGAAAATAGAGTTATATATCTACTATAGGCAACCCCGAGCCTCATGTTCTAAAACTGGAAGAACATGGTCATGTTCTAGAATTGGAAGAACATGTCTCATCTCTATGGTGGCATCTCTGCCCAAAACACTATCTCTCTTTGCATTCTGATACACTGATCAAAGTACAAAGTAGTGAATGAATAATATGGGTGGATTTAAAATCATCCCTGGCCAATTCATAGTTTCTCCATGTGCGATCTAGGCACAAACATGTGAACTGGGTGGATTCAAATTACTAGTCCATCTCTGTGCATAACTCGTGCATGGACTTAGTAACGAAGGTGGGATTCTTATCCCTCACAAGACTTTGAGAACTCTTGATTCACTTGAATTTGATTTGGAGCACTTAATGTTTGGTTGTCTCAAACATCTAGCTTGGATGTTTGTATAATGGTTAGCTCATATCCAACAGTTACTTGATTTTTTGCATGATTGGAGGACTACTTTATCCAAATGAGTTAAAAAATCCTATGTAAACTGTAGAAGATAGTTTACCATTTATTTTGAGTCAATCATACTATAACTTGATCAATTCAAATTAAAAAATGAAAATTGTCCAACTTAGGACACTTTTCTCAAAGGCTTGAGCTAGAAGTTCTTGGGAATTGTCAATCAGATGATCAATTCCTAACTTCTCTATTTTAGAGTATACTAAACTCTAGGAAATCATTTATGCTATATCTTAAAGCAAACTTAAATGAATAATCAATCTTGGACTTCTCATCTTTCGATGTTTTGAAAAGGTTCTTATACAAAACATCTATCTAGGATGTTTAATTTAGTTACTTGGTTCTATTTGGCTAACCCTTGACTTTTAGAAAAAGAATCAGATACCTTATCTGAGTCAACTCCAAAAGATTCAGAAAGTGGAAAGAAAGAACTAAAACTCTGTTCAAACAATTCAAACTTTGAAGATACGTAAACTTGCTATGAGTCAAAGTCTAGATGACTTAGGACTTTAATTTCTTAAAGATCTGATTCAACAGGATATTGAAGCATTTTCTCTATCTAAAAGAGAAATAAGTTGGATTCTCAAAAAGATTCAAAGAAAATCAAAAACATCATCCAACCACAAGATACTAGTGTGGCAACCAACATCACTATGTCAACCCACTGATGTTCTGTTGATGAGTTTTGTATTCAAATAATGCTTCACTTGAGACTAAGTTCAGGCCATATTCAATCTTTCTCACTCCTTACTGGGAATGCAATTCTTGTGCATTTCTTTGAGTCAAAAGAGTGAATTTACCAAGTTATACTAGGAACTTGATGCTTGACTTAGTCAATAAAATCCTTGGTTGAAAAGATCAACTCAAAATCAAAGTTCAACTGTTTCAAAAATTTATGAAATATTTCTGAATCAACAACACTTTATCTTGAAGTGTTTCAAGAAGATCTTGAAAATTACTTACTTCATATCTTCTGTCCTTTATCTTGAAGTTATCTTGAAGTATCTTATACTACTTTTATCCTTGTTGAATTAAACTCCTTTTTTGAAGTCTTAATTCTTTTGAGGATCAAACCTAACTTCAAGATCCAAACTAGGACTAAAAGATAATTATCATCCCACGGTCCAATGTCCCATACCATCTTTTTTACATCAATCTGAGTATAAAATCTAGTGTCCCATACCATCCTATTTTATATTCACATTAATGTGTGGGTGATTCTTATCCTAAATTCTAAACATCTCTTGATAGAGTACCTTCTTGCTTCAATTCTTTATGAGAATTTTAAAGTTTCAGGCATTTTCTCTAACTAGATTTTCTAGGTTTTGATCCCTTCACATGATTGTTTCACAATCTTGTGCTTTCCTTCAAGAACTTGAAAACCTTTTGATGGAACATCCATCCTTCTTTGCTAGGGTTCTCAAATGGAAACCAATCAAAATTCCAAGTACTTGAATTTTCACAGTTTCAAGCTCTATTGATTTTCCCTTGACCAATTTGTAGTGACAAGAGTTTTTTAACTTCTTGTCTTTCGATTCCTTTCTTTACTGATGCTGTAGGTAACTACCCCGGGGACTTTATATAGGAATCTGTATACTGCTTAAGTCTTAAGCATCCGCTCATGCTCTTTGGATTTGTACCAAAATCCCTTTAAAAATAGGTAAACATTTATATTGTACCTTTCATAGACTTAAGTACCGTCTTCACCGTTGTAGACTACATTCTTGGAATTTCTTCACTCTGTTCAGACTTGGAACAGCTTACTCTTTTCACAATTTTCCATTGGATAAATGGAACCTGAGTGAATAATTCCCAAAAGTAATTTTATTGCCAATACTTGGGCAATCTACAAAGTAGTTCCACTCGCACATACTTGGACAATCATGGCCAAGCTTGATCAAGTCTAGTTGATCTTGCGACTAAAATAAAGAATAAGTCTTTATAATTAAGATCTCTTGAACTATCAAAAGCTTTCTTGCTTACCCGCGGGATTTTTAGAGATCTTTTCCTGAACTTCAGTCCAAGCATACACTAATGCCTCTTAGATTCCAAAGCTAAGAATCTTTGATATACCTTTAGGTTATATCACTATTTGGACTTAAGTACCCATACCAGAGGTTTGGGAATTACTAGGAACTACTTACTATCAACTTACTTGAAAGATTTCAGTCTCACATCTAGGGAGATTTTTTCTTTCAAGAACTTTAGATTCTTGCCAAGGAATCAAGTCATACTAAGGCAATGATTTATCTAGGAATGGTTTTCTTCACTAGAACCATCTTGAAAAGAAATTCTTGACTTTTAGACAAGACTAAGACTTAAAGCTTTTTTGCTTGTCCAAAAGATATTTCTTTTCTGACCAATGAAATAGTTAACTAGACTATTTCATTTTATTGGCTTATGTTTAGGAAATAGCTGAATTCCCAAAGATTACTTTGACGTATCTTTTAGGAAAATATCTTGATTCCCAAAGATGAATTTGACTTGGGTTTCTTCTTTAAACTCGCATTAGCCTAAATAAAACCAAGCATACTTTATATCTTGGCAAAACATCTATATCCTAAAGAGGTTTTGCCTTCTTCATCTTTTGGCAAAACATCCATAACTAGTGGATGATTTGCTCTTATCTATCAAATCCATCAATTTCTATCCCGATTGATGGCGATGTCCGTTTTTGGAAAGATGTGCTTAACAAGAGGTCTAAGCTATCATTTTTCCGATGGCTTATCTCTTTATACACCTTTTATTAGAACATCATCATTCCTTGGTCATATCATATATTATGAATTTATGTGTATTTTGGAAAGAGTTCATGAATCAACTAAGATCCTCTACTTGGAACGTCTGCCTTCCCAACAATAAATTTATCTCGAACATGGTAGGAAATGATCTCATGTGTGGAATAAAAGGATTGACTATTTTTAGTGTTTCTCTTTTAGGAAATATCTCAATTCCTAAAAGTCACTTATTGAGGTTTCCTCGTGAGATACGAATCTTGAAACCACAAAGAAACTTCTTAGAACTTCTGAAATCTTCTAAATAGAAGAGTGCTTCCAAAGTTTCCATGTTTTCATGGCCCTATGCATCGTTACCAGAGATGCAAAACATGAACGAAACACAAATCCATTGAACTTCAAAGTTTAATTTGTATTTAAGCTCATCGATTTGGTTGTTGAGTTCCATGGAATCGAAGAGTGCTCATGGAACTTGGAGATATAGCTAAAGTTATCATCCAATCTTGGGATGCTTGAGAAGTTACATAAATTACATAACTAATCAACTAAAGCTTATGTGCATGACTTTCTAAATATCACCTATACTTAGACTAATCATTATAAGCTTATTTTCATGATGCCATAAGTACATCCAGGACTTAGAGTCATCATACATCGCAAAGAGTTTGCAAGTAATCAAATTTTCTTGGTCATCAAGAGAATTAATACTTAACTTTCTCCTAGTGCCTACTTATACCTAGTAAGACATCAAACATACTTAATTATCATTAACTATTTATTTTTGATAACGAAGTATCAACTTGGGAAGGAATTGACTAATTACTTGAGTTGCAAACTAGAACTAGCATGTTTTTTGCAACTAAGTAGTCCTCTGTCTTCTCTAATGTCAAGATGTGAGCTTTATAACGTAAGCTAAATACTAAGAGAGTACATTTTCATTTCTACTTGCAAACAACATCCCGTTCTATCATGCAAATGCATGTTCCTACATGCAAATGCATATGCTCACATGCATATGCATGCATGTTCTTTGCATGCCCCAAAAAAAATGCAACAATCATTCATGAGCTTGATGCATGACTTTTCTTTGTACTAAGAATGTATTTCATGCAATCTTGATGCATGTATATCCTTTCCTTTGTCCTAATGCACTATGATATAAAAACATATCCTTATGAAGACTCAACCTGATTAAACCGAAGAAGCATTGGATGATTTTCCTTCTAAATTACCATATTCTAGGGGATTTCTTGACCATAGTTTAGACTTAATTCGTGGTAGTTATCCTCCCCAGAAAGCACCTTATAGGCATGGATACTTATATCAAAAAGAAATAGCTAATCAAGTTAAGGATCTACTCCAGGAAGGGCTTATAAGGCTTAGTTCATCTCCCTTTGGAGCACTTGTTATCTTAGTGGCGAAGAAGAATAAGACTTATAGGATGTGCATTGACTATAGAGTACTCAATAAGATCACAATTAAAACCAAATATCATATTCCTAGGATAGATGATTTACTAGATAAACTTCGTGGAGCAAGTGTCTTTAGTAAAATTTATCTTAAATCTGGGTATCACCAGATAAGAATGACACAAAATGACATTTTCAAGAATCCCTTCAGAACTCAAACTAGTCATTTTGAATTCATGGTAATGCCTTTTGGACTCGCCAATGCACCTACTACATTTTTCCATATGATGAATAGTGTTTTCCTTGATTACCAAGCTTTTGTTCTTGTTTTCTTTGATGATATACTTGTCTATAGTGAGAATGGCAATGACCATGAAAATCATTTAACAACTATCTTTAGTTTGTTACAAAAGCAAACATTACGGAAATCCTAAAAAGAGTTCTTTCTTCCAAAAGAATTAGAGTATCTAGAAGGTATTATTTCTAGTCAAGGCATTCATGTAGATCCAAAGAAAACTGAAGTAATCAAAGAATGGTATGTACTTCAATATGTGAATGATGTTTGCTCTTTTCTAGCATTAGCTAGTTTTTATAGAAAATTTGCAAAAGTTGTTTCTTATTTAGCTCTCCCATTCACATTATTATTGAAGAAAAAGTTAAACTTTGCATGGGGAGTATCATAACAACAATCTTTTGAAAAACTCAAGCATACACTTTCTCATGCACCTGTTTTACAATTACCATATTTTGCACAACCTTTCCATGTAGTTAGAGATTCTAATGGTTTAGGTATAGGTGTTCTATTGATACAAAACAATCACTACCCATCGCATTTGAAAGTTGGAAACTTAAAACTTCTAAAAAGAATTATAGCACATATGATAAGGAACTTTTGGCTATTGTGCATGCTTTAAAAATTTGGAACATTATCTTATGGGTTCTAAAGTTCTAATAAAAAAATACCAACATGCTATATAAGCTTTTATTAAATCAACCATTGATTTCTAATAGACACATTAAATGGGTTTCATTCATACAAAATTATCAACCTATGATTCAATATCAACTTCGCAAAGCTAATGTTGTAGTTGATGCCCTTAGTGGCTTCACATCCCCAGAAACAAATATTTTTTAAATGCTATTCATATTCATTCATTTCATGACATGATTCCTAATTATGCATTTCATTTGTATTTTTCATAAACATGGAATGCTTTCAATAATTCTACAACATTTAGTGAGGATCACTACACTTTCCATAATGGATTCTTGTATTTCCAATACAAATTATGCATCACACAAGGTTTTAAGGAATTTATTATGAATGCGATGCATCAACCACCCTATATGGGTCATAGAGGAATACAACATACTATTTCTATACGTAAAGAATTTTTCTTTTGGCCAAATATGGAAAAGGATAGTTCACAGTATGTTTCCCATTGCATTGTGGATCAATGTATCAAACGATATCATGGTAAAGTATTTGGATTATTAATGTCAGTTGCTATACCTAATGGACCATGGGAACAAATTTCTATGGATTTTATTACCGGTCTTCCTACACCTTCATCTCATAATAAAATGATTTGGAAAATTATTGATAGGTTTAGTTAACAAGAATATTTCATTCCTTGTAAAAAGACTCTTTTTGCACCTCAAGCTGCTGAGTTATTTATTAAATGTATTTTTTTGCATAATGGTTTTCCAAAAGTTATTCTTTGGGATCGAGATATTGTTTTTTTAATCACTTCTAGGTTGCATTATTTAAAAATGTAGGCTCAAAAATAGAATTTATCTCTACATTTCATCCTGAAAGTAATGGGCAAAGTGAAGCTAGGAATAGTACAGTTTTAGATCCATTACGTAGTTATTATTTAGATAATCCAAGTAATTGGGATGAGAAAATTCCTTTACTATAGTTTGCATATAACAACACAATACATATCACTACTCGATGTGCACAGTATGAAATTGTGTATGGTAAAAAGCTTTCCACTCCCATGTCTATCACTCAAAATGATATCCCTATGGCTGATTCTTTGAAGATCATATTTCTAGACTTCATGGGGTTCATGAGCACATTAAAAGGATTCAAGAATGTTACATGTGAAATTTACTAAGAAATGAGTAGTTAAACAATTTAACGAAAATATCTTTTTATGGTTTTGAATAACTAACAGAGGTTTGAACAAATTTTCACAACATCCTAAGGTTAAACTTGCACCATGTTATTATGGACCTTTTCGTAATATTCAAAAAATTAATTAGAATGCTTTTAGACTAGACATACCTTCTCATTGGAATATGCATAATTCTTTTCGTACTAGTTTATTGAAATTGTTTAAAGAAACTTTACCACTCACTCCTATTTTAGATGATCCTCCTTTACTTGAAGAGGATGGTGAAATTTTAGTTCAAGAGAAAATGCTTGATTATGATGTCACCACTACACGCACTCATAAGCAATATCATACATATTTAGTTAAATATAAAAATCACTCACTTGAAGAATCTCAATGGAGTCATAACCATATTCACTAACTCCAGATTATGATCATTTGATTTCTGCTTATCATGCATAGTCACATTAAGTTCCAATTTTCCATTTCCATGCATGTGTTTTTACATGGAACATGCTTATGATTGTTCAATTATGGAACATGTGGCTGGCCATCCATGTCTATTTTATTATTATCAATTGAGTTAAGTTGCTCATCAACTAAGAGGCATATCATACTTAATGGAATAATGGAATATTTAATGGATTTTAATGCCTTGAGGTTTCGAATGTGATTTGTGTTTTGATTTAGCAGGTGAATACTCATGAGGGTATGAATGCACATGGAATTATTTACATATTTTTGAAGATAGTTAAAAGATAGTATTTTAGATATTATTTTTATAAACATAATAGATTGCTTTAGAAAGTGACATTTTTTATCGCTTAAAAGAAATGATTTTGTAAATAAATTAGAGTTTTGTAAACACACGCTTTTTGAAGAACCATCCTCATGTTTCTTCTATTCAGGACATAATGAGAAATACCTATAAATACATATACTCTGATAGACTCGTCCATCAGAGTATGTGGGGGGATATTATACCCAATCTAGTGTCTAGTCTCCTGTCTCTCTCTATTATGTTTATGCTTTTGTGAGATTTCATTTCTATACTATCCTCAACATATACGTGCGTCTGCAAGATCCGATCAACACATAAGTTCGTTCATGAATGATTCATAAAGTGGATGAATAAGAAAGAAAAGACGAAACACATTGAAAACTATAAGACCATCTCCATGCTCTAGATAGGTTATAATGTTATTGCGAAAGCCCTACCTGCAAGAGAAGAAGGATTACGACCACCACATGCTAGAGAGATGACTCTCCTCACAACCAAATGCCTCTATATATAGCTCTCTCCAGGGGACTACCTTCTTGGGCAAGTGGATACTAACCATCCATGTGTTTAGCCATGTAACTACATGTGCACCAAGTGTCCCTCGTCATAATCCTTTTTCTCTTGCACTACCCAATCACATCACAAATCACCTTTTATCCTAGGTGCACAATCATCAAGAAAAGCTTTATTAAAGATAGATTGATGTTAAGCATCATCATCAACATACGGGAAGGCCTTGAATTTATTAAAGAGTCAAAATGAAACCTCATCTTTGTGAAGATAGGCTTTGAAAATCTTACATTAGATTAGAGTGAAGTTTCAACTTATAATCCCCTATAGACTTGGGCATTGGCTCAATGATAACTAAGATTTTTTCACATCTCTTGGGGAGTTCTTTGGCTTGAATGAACATCAATTATCAAATTGCACCACTATTATTTGCTATAGTCATGGCTACTCCAAGCTGGTTGGATAATAAACAAGTTCAAACGGTCGTGTTAGAGAAATCTCACTTTGTTAATGTTAGGAAGATATGGTGCTAAACTTATTTTTTTCTCCATAATGATGTTTCGTGTGCTTTGCCATTTTGGAAATTCTTGGATACTCTCCATCTACCTTTGGTTTTAAATTAACCACTTTAAGATTGCTTTCACTTGGGCAGCCTCGAGGCCATTTATAGGGAGAAAAGATGCAAGGAAATTTCCTCAGGATAGAGATTTCTTTTTATTGGAATTTGATTTGATTTTGTGACCTCAATGTCTCAAAAATGGATCTGGGTGGTCAAAAAACTAGAGGGCCAGCTCCAATACAAGAATTTCTTCCATTTTGTGCACTAATAAGAAAGTGATGGTGAGTAGCACATTTCTAATTTCCTCCGTTATCTATTTCCTCACCTATTGGAGGCTGAAAAACAAGGAATTACTAAAGATTGAAAGGAGGCCTAAGGGGAAGAGAGTGGCCAAAGATTAAAAAGGACCTTTGCTCTAATCCCAAGGAAGTTGGGGTGGGGGGAGGTAGCTAGGCACTCTAGATGGTCTCGACTTAGCAAACTAACTCCTAGCTAAGTCTATGATCAAATCTAGATGAATATTAGTGATAAGTGGTTGATGTTTATCTTTTAAAATAACCAAAGCTTAGACAAGGTAAGAGGATGGGTGCAATTATGAGCTTGCATTATGATGGTTGAATCCTGTTGAGACAACAAAACTATGTTTTGGATGAGATAGAGACATGCCTCTTGCTTCTTCAAGAATTTTTGCATTTGAATGGCTTGAAGTTCAAATAATGAAAAGAATCTCAACGATATAGAAAATTGAAGAGAAAATTGAAAGTATGTCAAAATCTATGTTGTAAAACAAGTCTACATGTGTCAAAGGACCCTTACTCACCACCCAACTTGGTATTATATACGTTTTTGAATTGATGATGAGCTCTATTGTTATATGGAGTCTACATATGTATGTTCAACCTCCATCACTAGTCATTTGAGTGGAGTCTGAGTGTTGACCAGATCTTGAAAATGCACATATGCAAAGATAGTATAGAAACAAAATCTTACAGAAGCATACACAAAGTAGAGAGAGACAAGAAAATGAACACATAAAGCTATATATAGAGGCATAGGGTTGGGAGGAAAGTCATCTTTCTCATAGGCAATGGTCCTAATTTTCTAGTTCTTCATAGTGGTAGCAAAGCTTACATTCAACATCCATGTAAACCTTGGGGGTTGATTCTCCTATTCATCTGATGTAATTGATTGATTCAATTCATTTATTGTTTTTGTATCATGTATCCTCTAAGCTTTTGTACTCAAAAACATTCTTGAAAATCTGTTTGATTAGTGTTCATTATTTCAAAGTGGGCTTTTCTATAGAAGATATTATTTACAAGATGAGCAAAATTGAGGTTTGAATGCATCACACCTGTAATAAGAGGACATGATCTATCCATGAAGCACAATAGTATCATACTTATAGTTTTCCATTTGACACATCTTACTAAATTTCAAAAACAAAATGTTAAGGGTTATAGGTGCATATACAAGGTGGGGGAAAAGCCTCCTAAAGATGGAAAAAGGTGCCCCAACTATCCTAAGTGTGTTCATACACATCACTATCGAAATATATCAACAAATCCCCCATGGGAGTAATGCGGTGAACAATGAGTTAGCACTCACGTGTAAGGAAGTTCCAAGCTATGTGGAAAGAGATCAATCCAGTAAAGGAAGTAAGTCCAAAGCTTCAAAATTCTCGTAAGGTAGAGCCTTTGTGAAAATATTTGCAATGTTATCTTGTGTGGTCACATATACCAAACTGATCTCTCTAGCAAAGAACGTCTCCTAAACATTATGATAATGCATCTCAATGTGCTTTCTGCGAGCATGGAACACAAGGTTCCTCACAACTTCCAATGTGCTCTCATTGTCAGTGAAGAAGGTGGTGGGACAACCAAAGGGTGTTTGAGCCTCATACACTCAGTAGTTTTTGTGAAAGTTTCCCTATACTCTACCTCACAACTAGAAATTTCCACAGAAGACTGCTTCTTGCTTAACCAAGATATGCATAAGCTACCAAGCATGAAGCAAAAACCACCAGTTGAAAGAGGAGTAGAGTCAAGAAAAGCATGTAAATCTAGCAAAAATGATTCCCCTTGGGATAAAACAATCCAAATTGTCGAGGTACCACTCAAGTAGTAAAATATGTGCTTAACCGCCTGCCAATGATTGACACCTAGGTAATGCATAAAGGTGCTCATCTGTGATATCGCGTACTGAATATCATGTTGTGTTATGCATAAGTTAACCAAGCATGCAAGAGCCTCCTGGCAAAAATCAAATGCATCTCCAACATCATGAATTCTCAACTATAAATATATTTCCATAGGAATGGCAATAGGTTTGCAATATTCATGGCCAAAATGATGCAACATTATGTCAATATATATTTTGTTTCACATAGAGCTACTTCACCATCAACTTGCATAAATTGAATGCTCAAATAATGATGCAAATGCCCCAAATCTTACATATCAAATGAGGCTTGTAAATCCACCTAAAATTCTACAATTTGCTTTTCATTAGGACCAATGAGTAGCATGTCATTAACATAGACAACAATGATCAAAAGCACATCATTTGCACACTTAACATATAATGTGCTTTCACTTGGACTATTCTCAAAAACATGTGCAATCAAATAGGCATGTATTTTTTCATCCAAAGCATGTGGTGCTTGGTTCACATCATGAAATTCCTTTTTCAAATTGCATACTTTTATTCATTCCCTTTCTGTGAAAAACCATGGGGATGAAAAACATACACTTCTTCATGTAAGTCACCATTCAAAAATGGAGTTTTAATGTCCAACTAATGTGCATTCCAAGCATGATGTGCTCCACGTGCATAGATACTATGAATGGTAGTCATTCCACAAGTGCATGCAAAAATCTCATCAAAATCAATGCCTTTTTGTTGAGCATAACTCTTTGCACCAAGCCTAGACTTATATATGTCAATTGTTCCATGAGTTTTACATTTTAGCTGATATACCCATTTAGTGCCAATTTCCTTTTTGCTAGGAGCCAAATCACATAAGTGCCAAATACCATTCTTCATAATAGCATCACATTTTGATTGCATAGCAGCCATCCAATTTTCTAACAATTTGCTTCATCAAAAGAGATAAGCTCATTATTATCACAAAGACTAGAGGCAACTATAGCATAGAAATCTGATGCAATAGAAGCATTATGAGAGTGTGAATAAGTATGATATGATAGAAATGCATGTAAAAGTCTACAAGAGCCATTTGGGCATAGTTTTGGACTCTTCTATATAAATCCTCTCATCAACAAGTGGATCATGTAAATTCGCATAAAAATGGATGATGTACATCATCATGTTAATCCTCTAAAGGCTAAGAAATTGAGGCTCAGCTAGAAATGCATGAAAATAAGAAGCCATGTATCCCCTCCTTCCTTGATCAGAATGGAGGGTGCCCGTTTTACATGTAGATAGGTTTTCAACCAAAATAAGAAACAGTTTGAAGCACATAGACACTTCGACCTTTTCTATCATGGTTACACCCATGCATGCCTGAAAAAATCATCAACAAAAGTGATGAAGTGAAGTTAGTCCCCAAAAGAAGGTGTTTGCATAAAACCACAGACATCATTGTGAACAAGCTACAATTTTTTAGTAGTTTGTACTCAACCATCTTTTGGGAAGGAGAAATGCTGCATTTTGCCATCAATATAGACTCCACAACCATGTTTACCACATTCCTCAAGTTTTCATAGAGAGGATACCATGTCAGGTTTTTGCATGCATAACAAACTAGAAAAATTTAGATGAACAAAGCGTGCATGCCAAAGCTTTGCATCTTAAATAGCCTGAGAATGTTGAACTGCGCATGTTGAATCATTCACAAATTTGGCATAATCTATGAGCATACAAAGCACAACATAAAATGGAAGAAGCAATAATGACATCACCATTTGACAGGTCATGAACTATACAATCATCAATAAATTCGACAACCAAGCTTATCTTGGCTAATGTTGAAACTGGCAACAAAGTTTTCTTGATCTCTTGCACAAATAAAGCATCCGATAATGTGAAAGAAATCCATTGGTAGTAGTTAGAATGATCTTACCAACTTCCATTATAGGATAAGGCGAGTTGTTAGCGCATGTGATATTCTCCTTAAAGGGGAAGGCTCAATTGAACTGAAGCTCTACAAAAACAATTCTAGCCTCTTTTTCTTTGCCTCTGTTGCAACCAATTCTAGACAACTCTTATGACATGATCATTTCCATTACAGTATTTGTAAAACAATTTTTAATTTTTTTATTTCTTTTCATCTTTGTCTTCCTTTTTTGAGTGTGTAGAATTAGCATATTTTTACTTACTAGTAGATGAGCTCCATTTACCTTTGCCCTTCTCACTGTCTAAGAAAGCTTCATCTACAACATTCATAATGGACCTGCTCTCCCCATATTGGTCTTCCTGCAATAAAATAGATAGTAACTCTTCAAATGTTAATCCATTTGGATTTGATTTCATCATCAACTTAAGAGTAGAAGCAAGACTCTGATACGAATCTAGAAGACCATTAAGAAGGGTCTGGAAAAGTGAACTATCTAGAAATTCTTCATCTCTACAAATCAATTGCTCCTCCAAATGTTTGATCTTTGTCAAAAATTTTCTCATAGAGTCTCCTTCATTCATATGTTCACTCTCCAATTGTTTTTGTAGGTAATTAAAACTAGCCTCATTTCTTTGTTGGTACAAATGGATAAGTGTATCCTAAGCCTCCCTTGCTATTTTGCAAGAGCGAATATGAAGGAGTATGGCACGTTTGACAAAAAATCTACCAATGCATGTGCATGAGTGTCTTTGCCATCCCAATGAATTTTCTCTACAATAGGTGATGTTAGAACCATATCACGAATAGTAACCTGAAGATCATCATCTTCAGTAACTCTATTTGTAGGTATAGTAGGGCATTTTTCTATACCCTTTGCAATATTCCACAATCCTTTGGCAACTAATACATGAAACATCATAGATGCTCAGAATGGTTGATTGTGCATCGTGGATGTAGATAACAAATTAGATGGTTTCAATAAGCTATATATTTAAGTTGTGTGTATTATTTTGTGGTAAAGGGGGAAAAAAACAAAAGATGAGGGTTTGAAATCAACCCTACATTGCTTCGAAACCATATCATACCAAATAGGAGAGCCTCAATTATCCATGGTAGATTAGGCTTTCCCTTTTTTATCTCCTAGGTAGCAAAAGAGGAAAAGTTTTCACAATAGAGGCATATGTGGTGTCCAAGCATGCACCAAAGTATATGCAAAAAGGCATCATGGGTACTCGAGATTCGTGTTGATGTTACCCTTAAAGTTGCCTACATTTTTCTCTACAAACTCTGTTATGACAGAGACAAAGAGATATGTCTCTTTCAAAATCAAAAGAACAATCCATTCTCCTTTACTAAGAGGATCAATGGGCCAAGGGAGTGTGATGGTGAAAAGGAATTACATGTTTGGAGGCCTCAAGTGGAATAGTTTACAGAAAATGAAAAAAAGGACGAAGCTCAGAAGTAAAGCTAAATATTTTCCAATTAATACTTTGTTTCAATTCTGGTTGGAGGTTTCCATTACCTTGCATAGTTTTTTCATCAAAGGATCAAACACATAGTCCCTTGCCTTTATCTAGAAGAAATTTTTTTATTTGATGATTCACACATGATGTATATTTGTACGTGGATGTATATTTGAATGTGTGTATGTGGATGCCTACTTGAATGTGTGAGTGTATGCTTTAATGATCTATAGAAAAAAAATAATAATAATGGTTTCCATCGTTTCTAATGATTTAATTAGATCCATCGTCGTTGTAAACACGTGTGGATCCATGATTATGTAACTAAGATGATTAATACGGATCCCAAGTTGATCGGCTGCGTAAACTCTTTTTTAGGAGATCATTAAACCACGTGAAAATCAATTCACAATTCATTCGTCGTACATGTTTTTCGATCACATTTTACACTATGGATTTATAGAATTTTGGAAGTCTTCCTGCCAGCTCTTCGGGATCATTACTCCACTGCTTCCAATAATTGTCTCCTACATATGTATGCATTGCTTTGATTTGTTTAACACTAGTTTGGTACCAAAACAGGAAAGTTGTGTCCTTTTTTGATAATTTTCCAAAAAATCACACACCTTCTACAAAGAGAATTTGGAAAAATCATTTGACACACATATTAACTATAATTCAAAATTTAATGCAAAATTATAACATACAATAAATCATGTTTTGTGTTCATGTTAATAGCCTCTTAAGATGCTATGGTAGTGAACAAGATGAGAATTCCTAATCACATATATTTTTATCAAAAGAAAAAAATCCATTATATGAAAGAAAAAATTATACACATTCCTTGAAACATAGAGCACATAGTATGAACCTCAAACGCACTTAGAAAAATCATTTCAAATCAAATAAAATCAATTATTTTGACTTTGTACACCAAAAATAGCAACTAGCTCTAAGCATGGTTCAAAAAAACTTATCATAATTTGTAGAGGTGTACAAACATGCCAAAAAATCAAACAAGGTATGAAGACAACAATGAAAGTATACACATTTAAAATCAACTAATATGACTCTAGTCTCCAAAAAAATAAATAAAGCCTACGTATATGACTCAAAAGAATTTATGGACATCATCCAAGGTGTACACGTTCAAGTTACCAAATAGAAAATGTGTGACATATCAAACCAAGGCTTACACATACAAGGCTAAATAATTTGTGGGCATCCATCAAAATTTTCACATCTTTGGACACAACCAAGAATCTTCTATTGTAAGGGCACTAACCAAGTTCTACAAATACAATCATGAATAGTTTTTGGAGATATAACACAGATTGTATGTTTATGGAAGAGATCCAATTTCTTCACATGACCCAAGACAATCAGACATCAAACAAGGTGTACACATAAGGGAACTACCAATATGTGAAAATCAACCAAGTTTTTCAGATCTATGTACACCAAACAAAGTAGATATATATGTAGACACCAACCAATATATCCACATATAAACATTAACATCCAATTGAAATAATGTCAAATATAAACATTTAGTTTGATATCCAAGAAAAAAACCTAGTTCCTACCAAGAAACAAGAGTCATGTACACATAGATTCAAAAGAAAATTTAGTTTCAACATTTTTAGTAAAAATAATTTTTTAGTAGTTGTTATATGCATAAACACACAATCCCTTGCACACACACACACACATACTCAAAATAATACTCAAATTTCTTTGTCATAATCTTTGATATCATTAAATGATAAGGATCATTTGAAAACATTTCATCATTTCCATCATGGATGCCATCTTCTTTTTATCGAATCAAATATGTATGTCAATTTGTTTCATTCTTATTACAATCACCATTGTCGATCACATGTTATTTGAGGAGATTAAGAATGAAACATGGCATGAAAGCATATTTTGGAATGTTTAGTACTTAGTATAGCATATAAATATTTATTATTTTTCATCATAATTTTTCATTCTACCTTTGGAACTATGTTCTTTTCATGAACAGGGAAATATGTGCTTTGCCAACTCAGCATGAAAGTCAACATCAAATGCAATGGCTATTAGTTCAAAGCGGAGGCCTTCTAACTTTGAATAAAAATGTGCATTCAATTAGCATGAAGGTTGTGCATTGAAAACTAGCCAATTCTCTACAATCCCATGTACACACAAATTATAGTGAGCCGTTCTTAAAAAGTTGTGATAAATGGTAGTGATCTAGAGAAGACAAGTTTTGAGTCCATGTTTATCACTTTTGGAAATGTTTAGCCTTCTCCACAGATCCCCAAATACTTGCTTTACATTTCCAAAATCCATCAATAGCATGAAGTTTCCTAAAACATATGCAATCTGTCAAAATGTTTGAAGTTATATTTTCAGTTATGCTAAAAGTTGAGTCTTTAGAAAATCCCATTTTCTTCTTCATTTAATAAGCCATATGAAGTTGTAAAATGTTAAAGATTATATTTTTCTCTAAAAGTACATGATGTGGGCTATCAAATCCAAATGAATATTTCATCAAAGCCTTAAGGGTATCTTCAAGAAAAATCAAGCAATTTCATGTAAAAGCAGGACACTTAAGTGTCCCGGGACACTCAAATGTCCTAGTACAGAACTAGTGTTAATTCTTATGTTCGACACCCCATTTATTGTACTCTCAAAATCCATGAGAGTGGGAAACTACCAAGAAATATTGAATGTCTCTAGTTGCTAGCACTACAGATTACCCTGAATAGGATGACATGTGGATATTGATTTTGATTATTGTTCATGTGCATATTAAAATTTATAATGTTTATGTTGACACTTTAGTTCATATGGATCAGCTGAGCAAATGTGAATCTTTGTTTCATGTATTTAACTTGAGTTAACTTCCTATTCTGGATAAGTGCATGACTTTTAGAAGTATGATAACTATTGTGACCATTAACAAAGGCCCTCATGCATGCATTCTCATTTTTCTATAGCTATAAGGAGCATGAGTAAAGATTTGTATGAATACCTCCTATGAATGGAATCTGTGCCGGATGTTACCATGAGAAAAGATCTATATGAATACCTCCTATGAATTGAATCTGTGCCAGATGTTCTTACAGTCTAATTAATATAGAATTTGAGCATGAAATGATCATATTCTTAAGAAATAAATCATCCTTTGGTTCTCATTGTTTTTGTAAGCATCAACAACAAATACCAATGCATACCTTACCAACGAGTTGGATCCATGATTCCTCGAGCATTTGAAAGCAAGATGACTAACCAACATAAAATTTAGCCAAAACAAATTTAAGCCACAGACACTTAATACTACTTGTGAAATTAGACCTATAATCAGTCTCATAACTAGAGGCACCGACAATAGGTTGCTTTCTCAACCAAGATATGTATGAGCTACCATGCATGACTAAAAAACCACTTGTGGACACACAAATGCCAGAGAAACAAGCCTAATCCAAGCGTGAAAAGAAATTTTAATCTGGAAGCATTGTTCCCCTTTCAAAGTAAAACCACTTAGATAGGAAAATATCACTCAATTAGCAAAAGATGCACTTAGTTGTTTTCGAATGTTTATCTCATATGCTATGCAAAATCTACTGATCTAGAAAACAAAAAATTCAATATCTTATTCTGAAATGCATCGAATAGCTTGCAAATAGAGAATAAAATCAAATGTATCTCTAACATCCAACAACTCGCCGATAGAAGAGAACTTGAAATGCATCTCTAGCATCATGAAGACTTCGTTGTAACCATGTCTCCATAGGGGTGGAAATAGGTTTGCAATCCTCAAGGCCAAATCTCTATAATTATGTGTCAATGTATTTTGGTTAATCCAATATAGTTCCTATAATGATCTAACTGCCCTAATTATAAGATTCCAAATCAGCCCTAAATTTAGCAATATGGTTCTCATCGGTGCCAATGAGCACCATGTCATCCATATAAGTAACAATGATTAGAATAACATCATTTTCATGGTTTGACATATGACATGCATTCAATTGGACTATTTTAAAAACCTTGATTCTTTTGTGGTAAAGAGCAAAAAAAATGGAGAGTTTTAAATGAACTCTACATGGCTTCGAAACCGTATCATACCAAACAACAACGTCTCAATTATCCATGGTAGACTAGCCTTTACTGTTTTATTTTTGAAGTAGCAAGAGAACAAAAAAAAATCACAAGAAAAACCTGTATGCATGCGTGTTTTTACCCCTCGAAGTTCACAAGAGAGGCATATGCGTTGTCCAAGCACGCACCAAAGGATATGCAAAAAGGCATCGTGAGCACTCGAGATTCGTCCTCATGTTACTCTTAAAGTTGTCCACATTTTTCGCTACAAACTCTCTTTAAAAGAGAGGAAGAGATATGTCCCTTTGGGAATCAAGAGAACAATCTATTCTCCTTTAATAAGAGGATCAATGGGCTGAGGGACTATGATGGTGAAAAGGCATCACGCCTTTGGAGGAATCAAGTGGAATAGTTTACAACACATGAAAAATGGACCTTTCTTAAGGACCAAAGGAAGGACGTAGGTCATAAGTAAAGCTAAATATTTTCGCATTTATACTTTGTTTCAATTCTTGTTTGAGCTTTCAGTTACCTTGCATAGTTTCTTCATTGAAGCAGCAAACACCTACGCCCTTGCTTTTATCTATAAGAAATTTTCGTATATGATGCTTCATACAGATTGACACAGGATGTATATCTGTACGTGGATGTATATTTGAATGTGTGTACGTGGATGCGTACTTGAATGTGCGAGTGTATGCCTACATGCATGCAAGTGCTCTAACGAAATGTACGACAGAAAATTAATGTTTTCTTAGCACACGTACAAGTGCGAATTCTAATGAATTGTATCGTTTCTAATGATTGGATTACACGCATAGATCCATAATTATGTAACCATAAGGATTATCGACATAATTATGTAACATAGATCCATAATTATGTAACATAATATGTAACCTTTCCACTCGGTGATGATTATCGATAGGCAGACGAAAAGCTTAGATGAGTTTACAATGCACATCATCAATGAATGGGGAACAGAAGCTGAATGTGAAACTTTAAGTTTACTGTTCTTTAGTGATTTCAACCATGGCATGGTGATCCCAGGGATATATCCAATACGGATCCCAAGTTGATCGGCTGCGCAAATTCTTCTCTAAGAGATCATTGAACCTTGTGAAAATCAATTCACAGTTCATTGGTCCTACATGTTTTTCGATCACATTCGACACTATGGATCTATAGAAATTCGTAAGTCTTCGTGCCAGCTCGTCGGGATCATTACTCCACTGCTTCCAATAAGTGTCTCCTACATATGTATGCATTGCTCTGATTTGCTGAATCCTTAAGTCGGACACCCCATTTATTGCGCTTTCAAGCTCCATGAGAGTGGGAAAGTGCCAAGGAATATTGAATGTCTCTAGTTGCCAGCTCTGCAGAGTACCCTGAATAGCATGACATGTGGATAGTGACTCTGATTATCGTTCATGTGCATATTAAAACTTATAATATTTAGGTTGGCACTACAGTTCATATGGATCAGCTGAGTAAATGCGAATCTTTGTTCCATGTATTAAACTTGTGCTAACTTCCTATTCTGGATAAGTGCATGAATTTTAGAAGTATAATAGCTATTGTGACCATTAACAGAGGCCCTCATGCATACAGTCTCATCTTTTGTAACTATAACAAGCATGAGTAAAGATCAGTATGAATACCTCCTATGAAGTGAATCTGTGTTGGATGTTCTTACAGTCTAATTAATATAGCATTTGAGCATGAAATAATCATATCCCAGTGCATACCTGCTCAACAAGTTGGATCCATGATTCCTCGAGCATTTGGAAGCAAGACCCTTGCAACTGATTTGGACGAGCTTCATCGCTGGACATTATCAGCAAGAACATCATTCCTCCATTTGCCATCTCTGTTTTTCTACAAGTCAAGAACGAAGTAAATTCATGTCTCCATCTCTCCGCGTAGACTTTCTTCGCATCTTTATACATGTACGAGCCATCGACCCATATCTTTTTCCTCATCACTCTCATTGTGTCAGGGTCCGATGACAGGTCAGGACTCTGAGAATAATGTTTCAGAATAGCGTAATGGGTCAGTTCAATGAACATATTTATGAACTATTCGTGAACATATTTATGAACTGTTCGTGAACATTGGAAAAATAATGGTTCAGAAGAGCGTAATGTGTGACATTTGAATTCAATGAATGACCTGCTTAAGAACATATTTACGAGAACTTCCGGAACATTCGAAGTGCGACAGTTGATTTACAGTTTCGGAGCTCATTTATTTATTAAGAAAGTTGGATATTTGAGATCTACCTTTTGGGATTAGCTTAAGTTAATTTGAAATAATAATAAATCTTTTTTTTTTAAGAAAGTTCTATGATCAACATCTACTCTTTCAGATAAGCTTGAATTAATTTGAGAGAACTATGAGAGCCAGGGTTGAATGTTGCAGGAATGCCCATGGAACCTCCGAACCATATAAAGAAACGGTTGAATGTGTAACAAATGCCTAGCAACTACTAGGCTACTAGGATACAGATCCCAAATGGCTTTGAAGGTAGGCATTAGAAAGAGATGACCCTAAAGTTAGACGAGGTAATTAATTTGAACTGAGTAGCTCGAAGAACCAAGGAGTGGTTTGAAGGAAGTAGAGCTTTGGAGGTTCCATAGAAAGCAAGGGTTGAATGCCTAAGAGATGACTAGCAGCTACTAACATATAGATCCCAAATATCTGTTAAGGTAGGCATGAGAAAGAGATACCCCTAACATCAAACGAGGTAATTAATTTGAGTTCAGTAGCCCGAAGAACCAATGACTCGTTTGAAGTGAGTAGTCCAAATCTCAACAAAAGCCAGACGATCAGAGAGAGAGAGAGAGAGAGAGAGGGGGAAGTTACCTCTGAGAGCCAATTTAGGGATGTGGAGCTAAACTCCAAGTGAAGGGGGTATGGAGGAAAGAGACGACCATAGAAATTCCCTGCTACAACAGTCGGGAAGCAGTGTTTGTACTTTTCTTGTTTTGTGGAGCAGAATTGGAAGTGTAGCTACTGTCGTGCTCTGTAGAAAGCATAGGACATGCTCCCGTTACGGGACGTTCTGCGCTCAATGTCCGTATTGGGTGCTGTTCGCTCAATGTTGCGTGCACTGTTCGCAACCCTATCACACCATCTCAGATCGTCGTTAGCCTGATAACTGTGGCTGAACGACTGGTTGCCTCTAAAGTTAGCTGAACGACTGGTTGCCTCTAAAGCCGGTCTGAAAACAAGTTCTGGTCATATCCTAGCTGGCTTCACGTGAGAAGCAACAAAACTTTTTTTTTTCAATAAAAGGAAGTTCGGTCTTAGCCTAATCTCCCGGACTTTAATTAAAATAAAGAAAAAAAGTTAAGTGAATGGGACTAGTGTCCATGGGACCCCCCAAATCCCACAATGGAGGGGAGGAGTATGGCAAGCTAGAGGGCATTACAAAAGAGGTGGATAAATCTATCATCACCCCCATGTGGGACCCATTTGGGTTTCAACTTGTTGTTTTCGAGGAGATAAATACAGTGATGTCTAAACGGTGGAGATCTCTTATCTTGGCAGATTCTTTTACCTAGAAGAAACAAGGATTTCTCGATCAACCATTCCTTAGGAGATTGGCCAAAATTGACCGCACATCGCTCCCTCCAAATCTTCGAGAGAGTCTCACCCCTGATGGCATTCCATAGCCTCACTGAGCAGCCGACCGCCTCACCCAACATCGCCTGTTGCCAATTGATTTGGTTCGTGAGTCTCAATACTCGGGTCACGTGATGCCAGATAACACGGGACTTGGGGCAATCGAAGAACAGGTGAGCTAAATCTTCGATGCATCGATGACAACGCTTACACCATGGCGGCACACCACAGATTTTGTTATCCCTTGCATTGGACCAGATACCTTTATGCAATATCTGCCGCATGAGAACAAACTTTTTTACCTCAATTAGGGGGTGCCAAATAGACATGAATTTTAGTTCCCATCGAAGTTTGGTCCAAGAAAGGCACCATCTCTTGTTAAGAGTGTGATGAACATCCAAGTTCTCTTTGAAGTTGGGGGTTATGGATAGCTTCTTACCATTGCTCCATTTGAGGCCCTCCAGGCAAGGAAGATCCTCACCGCAGAGAAGGCGGGTAGTTGAGTGGTCCCATGCTAAACACCTGCTTTGAAGCAGAGTCCATTCATCAATGGTAACTCTAAGTCTCGGATCCAAGTCTTCGAACCTAATCCACTGGCTGGTCTCTTATTTCCAGAGATGTTTCCACTGTTTGAACCCCTTGTTCCATAACCGCTTTGCAGTTTGGAGGTTCCAAGACTCCACCCCCCTAATGCCACTGATCGGAAACCAGATAGAGTCATTTTGTGTTACCCCATCCGCCCACTTCCACTCAGCACAAATTCTGATGAACTGTTTGGCCTTGTTCCAATTATTCCATAAGGAACACATGAGGCTAGAGCCTTTAGGGGACACCGGGTGGGGGGAGAACAAAAGCGTGAGAATCCCAATGTCCTTCCAACCAGGATGGCCAACTAAGGTAAGGTCTTCCATGTTTCTGAAGATCAATTTAGCCGAGGAGGACTCCCTATTGCTCCAATCATTTATAAGCCACTTTGCCGCCAGCTTGTCAGCCAACCCAACGATATCCAAAATTCCCAAGCCCCCTGAGTCTTTAGGGCTAATGCAAGTTTCCCATTTGATTTTGGGAGTCCTCCTCCTGTTTGGGTCCCTAGTCCAAAGGAAGTTTCTGGAGATTCTTTCCACTTTGGCCAAGTCTTTCTCCTTACGTCTCCAACATGAGATAAAGTAAATAATTGTAGATAGCATAAATGTGTTAACAACCATAGCACGCCCAGCCAAGTTGACTTGCATACCTTTCCAATGATTCAGCTTGCTATCCAGCTTGGATAGCACCTAGTTCCAGCGTTGGTCCATTGAGATGTCGAAACCCATCGGAATGCCAATGAGACGGAAGACTTGACCTCTAGGGATAACTTGACACCCCTGATCCATCAACAATTGAGAAGTAGGACCGTTGATTGCTCTAAAAGCGGTTTTAGAATGGTTGTTTTTTGAGCCTGATGCCACACAAAAGGTGTCGAGGCACCACCAAAACACCTCATTGCTGTTCGTATCGTTATGCACAAAGGCATTCATGTCATCAGCAAAAAGTCTCGCAATCATTTGGCCGTGATTTAGAGTTAGGGAAAGACCCTTGAGATTGCGAGCATCCATGTGATGCTTTAATAGGTGGTTGAGTCCATTCGAGGCGATAGCGAAAAGTAAAGAAGCCAGAGGGCAGCCTTGCCTAACAAAACTTTTTCTTTTCACTCTCTTCCATGGTTTAAATATCACGCTGAACCTTGGGCTCCAGCAAAGTGCCCATGGCGCCCATGAAATCTCGATTGAAAAAAATGGATTTCTTACCAAGCTTTTATTAATAGTAGCGATTCCCAAATAAGTATACTCCTATTGGAAAGAAATTGAGGGGCATGCAATGGTGGTCAACATGTTCTTCATGTCTTCGATTATTTTTTTGTTGGTGTGCGAGAGATCCAAGTACAAAGATGTAGATAAGTTGGAAAGAATTTGCAGAAACTTTCTTTGGATGGGTGATCCAATAAGAAAAGAGTGTGTAAAATCAAATGGCAATTTATGTTGGTAAAAAAGACTCGATTGGGCTTGGAATTCTCGACATTGAGGGTTGGACCGATAAGTTGGTGGCCAAATGATTAATTAAAGCCTCAAGCAATATGAATGCCTCCTAGGTCGATTGGTTTTTAAAAACAAAAGTACATTTACATTTGTGGGTGTGCCTTGTTAGAAGGCGCAAGATTTCCTCAATTTGTTGCTCTCCCCTTTTTTGGTTACTCCTAGAGGCTCGGACTTCGTTTGTTCATTGTGGAAAAGTTGGAACAAGATGAAACCTTACTCCAAAATCAATGAAGTATGGAAGTACCAAAATCAATGAAGTATGGAAGTTGGCAGTCGGTATTGAACAAGACAATTCAATCTAGTTCCCAATCAAGGGAAAAAGGTAAGTCAATTCAAGTAACCTCGAAAGGGGTTTCGTATGTGGAAGCACTTTGAGATCAAGACATATGATTTGAGGGCATTAGTGCAGGTAGGAGAGTGGACTATGAAGATTGGAGCTCGTTAAGAAATAAAATCAATGCGTTGGAAAACTCAAATTCTTGCCTCCTTCTCAAAGTCTTGAATTGAAGGAGTGAGATGGCCCAATGGCAACAACTTGAAAAAAAGTCCCGCCCATGTGGCATCCTCTCATTGAAAATAAAAAAAAATATTTTCTTATGTGACAAACTCTCCACTGAGGAATTTGGACTAATGTTAAAGGAAGAAAAATTTTTGTGAGCTCTGGATACTTTGAGCACTATTTCACTAGTAAAAAATACTTGAGACACATGTTTTTTTAATGGGAAAGGAGTGTTTTGGTTTGGTAGGCCATGGCGAGGTTTCTTCGCTTTTGGACTCAAATAAACAAGAAACAAGCCTTGCTTCTAGAAGCAATCGGTTGCTATGCTACCTTGTGGAACACAATCAAGGGAGAAGCTCTCTAAAAGATCTGGAAAGAATGATGGATGGCCAATTTTTTTTTTTTAAATGGAGGTTCGGCCGATGCCTACTCCCCCGAACTTTAACTTTGAAATTGCAACTGTACAAGGAAGGGCATAGTACCCATGGGACCCCCTTATCCCACAAGAACAGGGGTTTACATGACTCGGTTGAACGGCAGTTACAACTATTGCAAAGTTAGTCAAACGATGGCACATCAGCCATATGCTTCATCATTCCAGGTTATACATGTCCCTTACATGTGGCCGACAGGGATTGAACCCTTGCCCCTGCCTCAAGAAGCGAGAGGCCCAACCAGCTGCCTTAACGGCCTGGGCCAACTTGAACAACCTTTAGAAAGAGTGGTTGATTGAATTTTTTTTTTCCGCTTTTTAGTCAAAAGAATTTGTAATTCTAAGAAATCCCCTCGCTTTAGACACGATAAGGTGTTTGGTTTTGAAAACAACAAAATCCATGGTATATAGACCCCCCAAGACGAGGACAAAAGAGTTATTATGTGCTCTTTTTCAGGAGCTCTTTTTCAGGAGCCTCCTTTCTTGTGTGCTCTTTTTCAGGAGCTGAATCTCGATCCTCTATTTGCTGCGTTTGAAGTCTGTTCCTTAGTCATCAATTTTCCATTAATGTGAGCTCCAGCCTCCATCCTTGTATCTCTACACGAATCTTCATAGAAGCTCTCGACACTTTGAGCACTACTTCACTAGTAAAAAAGACTTGAGCACTACTTCACTAGTAAAGTGGACAAGCCTAATAAGCACATGTTTGATCTTATGAGAAAGAAAAAAGCTAGGGACTTCATCCCTCAGCTCAAAGACAATAATGGTCTCCTGGCTTCTAATATGAAGGATAACCTGGAGATTGCTCATAGGTTCTTTGCCAATGTATTCTCTCTGCCTCCCAAGAGGGGGGATGATGTGTGGAGTGCAAGAGCTGCCATTGCCCTTTGTAGGAAGAAAATGGTTCCTCAGGGAATGGACTCCCTCCTTGACATGCCCTTCTCTGAGGGTGAGGTGAGAGAATCCATTAGCAAATTGAAGCCTGGTAAATCTCCTGGTCATGATGGTCTTCCTTATGAGTTTTTTCAAGAGTTCAAGGATTTGTTGGTGCCCATAATTCTCAAGATCTGGCAAGAAGCTTCTAGAAGGGGGTCCCTTTCTCCTTTTATCAACACGGGGGTGATTAAGCTCTTACACAAGAGGGGTCCCAAAGATGACTTAAACAATTGGAGACCCATCTCCTACCTGACTTCCCTGTACAAAATTTTTGCTTCCATCCTGGCCAGAAGGCTGAGTCCTTTAATGGATAGTATAATTCTGCCTGAGCAAAAAGGTTTTATTAAAGGGAGATTTATTTTGGACAACATTATCACCATTTGGGAAAGTCTTGAGTATTATAAAGAGCTTAATATTGACACCTACTTCTTCAAAATTGACTTTGATAAGGCTTATGACAGGATTGAATGGGATTTCATTCTTCAGTCTCTTCATGACATTGGTTTTGGCAAAAAGTTCATTAGATTTGTCAGTATTCTGTTTGGTAATGCTTTCTCTAAAGTTGCTATTAATGGATATCTTTCTAACTCTTTCAAGTTGTGCAGATCTATTAGACAAGGATGTCCCCTGGCCCCCCTTCTGTTTGCTATTGCTAGTGATGCTTTGGGCTGGCTTGTCAAGGATAGCTTCAGACAAGGGACCATCTCTGGTTTGGTCATTCCCCAAGCTCACTCTCCCCTTGGTCTGCAGATGTTTGCAGATGACACTAACATGTTGATGATTGCTGAAGAAAAGTCTGCTAGTCAATTTCTTAATTGTCTTGACCTTTTCTGTTTTGCAAGCGGTTCTGTGGTCAACCATCAAAAAACTGGTTTTTTTGCCACAGATAATAAGATTCCAGCTTGTGTTGTGGCGGCAGGATGTGATATCATCAAGAAAGGGAGTATTTTCAGGCTTCTGGGCATTCCCATGGGCTTTGGCATATCTAATGAACAAAGGTGGAATTGGATGTTTGATAAATTTAGGGCCAAAATTTTTAAGTGGTCTGATGTGCAGCAAAGTATTTCTCAAAGATCTTTTGTTTTAAAGCACTATATCCTCCCTTCCCTTACTTATTTTCTGTCCTGCTGGCAGCCTAGTAAAAAGCAACTTGGTCAAGCCATCTCCCTTGCTAGAAAATTTTTGTGGGGTGGTTCTAAAATTCCCAAAGTTGCATGGGATATTTGTTGTATGAGAAAAGCTGAAGGTGGGCTTGGGCTCATATGTCCTTCCAGAATGGCCACCCAAATGGCTGCTAAGTGGATTTACAGATCTATCTCCTCTAATGACTTTTGGGCCTGTTTAATTAAAAGAAATGTTAATAAATTCAACATCAAGCATAATAAAAGTTGGATCAACTGTTCTCTCTGGGATGTTATTACATCTCCTGTTGAATTTGTGCCCAAGGGTAGTCAGCTTATTTGCTCTTTTTGGAAAGCTTGGATGGCTGTGAAGGCTAAGTATAATTTGTCAATCTGCTTTGCTCACAACCTGTCTTTTTTAGCTCAAGACTCCATTTGGTTTGGTTGGACTAATACTGTTCCCTCCCCTTCCCTTCCTATTAGATGGAATAAGTGCAGAAAAAAGGGATTCGGACACTGGCAGGACTTGTTAAATGCAGGTAACGTTATTAATGACACTGCCATTTCTGAATTTGATGGCCTTTCTGTCCAATGTAAACAGGTTCTCTCAATCCAGAAGGAATTTTTGAAGAAAAAGTTGGAAAAGCACTTGTGGAGGAAGGAGATCTCCCTCCAAGTCGTAGCCGAGGATATTCTTAATTCTTACAAAAAGAAAGGCAGAAGTATCAAAGAGATAACAGGGAAACTCAATAAGAAGTGGGATCTCCAATGGTCCCCCTTGCAGTGGAAGTACAGATTCCAGTGCACTTGGGCCTTTCCCTTCTCCAACAAGCAGTCCTGCCTGAACTGGCTCATTCTCCACAAAGGCATCTGGACAGGTAGTCTTGCTAGGAAGTATAAAATTGATGCTGGTATATGCAAGCTCTATGGCAAAGATGAGAACTTGGAACACTTGTTCGTCAATTGTAAGTGTTCCTCCAGATTCTGGGTTGGAATAAGGTGTTGCTGTCAGAGCCAAGGTCTAAATACTCCTAGCTGCAAAGATATCTTGCTGGGTGAAGCTCGTGGTATGGACATTCTGCTGTGGCAGTTCATCAGAATCCACTCTTTGTGGTTTATCTGGAAGACCAGGAACAGTGCCATCTACAATAGGAGTGGGAAGGACTACTTCTTCTCCTTTTTGTTGGGTTTGAAGAAAATTCTCAATCTCGGTTTTACCTCCAGTCGTGTTTCTCAATCGGAAGACAAAAACCCCTTTGTAATTCTTAGGAATAATCACTATAATTTGTGGAAAATAAAACTCCTTCAGATGTACTCAAAGCCTAGGTTGCAGATGATCACTCTCCTTGATGATTATGTTAACCTTGTACTTCTATGAGACCTCCCATCATATTAGGGTTACTGCTCTCATGTATATGAATCAGACTTCCTCGAGATCTGATCTTTTGTTTGTATCTTTTTTTCCAGCATCAATTTTGTCCTTTCTGTTTTTCTCAAAAAAAAAAAAAAAAAAGACTTGAGACCCCCAAGACGAGGACAAAAGAGTTATTATGTGCTCTTTTTCAGGAGCCTCCTTTCTTGTGTGTTCTTTTCCAGGAGCCTCCTTTCTTGTGTGCTCTTTTTCAGGAGCTATATATGTTTCAATCTCGATCCTCTGTTTGCTGCGTTTGAAGTCCAGAAAATGTTCCTTAATAGTCATCAATTTTCCATTAATAGCCTCCATCCTTGTATCTCTACACGAATCTTCAAAGAAGCGAGATGGATTCCACAACACGCTCTCCTCTCTTTCATGCCATCAACCCACAGCCTAAGCTTTTCCATGTAGACTACACGCTGTGCCTCCAATCAAAATGAAAATCCTCATTAAACATATGCATGCTTTGTTCGTTGAAGTCAAGCCACCAATACTCATATTTTCCTCTTTAAACTCCTTTTGCTCTTTCTTTGTTCCGTCCTCATTACATTCCCATGGAAGAACTCGTAGACGAAGCACCGTAGATAGTGGTTATGTGAGATTGAATTGAGACACTTGCTTCTACCATGGTCACTCTCAAAATGTGGAGTGGACACATGACAACATCCACCCCCTCCAAATTTGTGCATCCCCCAAATGTACCAAAGTAGATCATATCATTGGTTTTTCAAAAACTTTAAAAATTCTAGTATGCTGAAAAAAAATCAAGTGCTTGGACTATTAAAGATCTCATGCCTATGCATGACCATGCAATGGGCCCTAACACATCATGCATACTAGAAGTGCATGAAACCACATGCTAAAATAATTAAAGATAATAGCATGTACGCGCCATGGACCCATATCTTTTTCTTCATCACTCTCATTGTGTCAGGGCCCGATGACAGGTCGGGACTCTGAAAACAATGTTTCAGAATAGTGTAATGGGTCAGTTCAATGAATGAGTTAGTTAAGAACATATTTATGAGCACTTCCTGAACATTCGAAGTGCGACAGCTGATTTACCCTTTCGGACCTCATTTATTCCTTTTTTTTCTTGCTGTTTTTCGGATTAGTTTGAGCTAACTTGAAAGAACAATGAATGTTCTTTTAGAAAGTTTTATAACTGAGATCTATTCTTTCAGATTAGCTTGAACTGATTTGAAAGGACATTGAAAGCATCCACGGAACCTCCCAATCACATAAAGCAAGGGTTGAATGTTTATGAAATGCTTAACAACTACTATAATACAGATCCCAAATACTTGTTATGGTAAGCATACTCCGATACCGATCCCAAATACTTGTTAAGGTAATCATTAGAAATACTTGTTATGGTAAGCATACAACGATACCAATCCCAAATACTTGTTAAGGTAAGCATTAGAAAGAGATGACCTTAAATTTAGATGCGACAATTAATTTGAACTGAATAGCCTGAATGATGACCTCAATTAATTCGTTTGAAGGGAGTAGTCCAAAAGACAAACAAGCCTTGAAATGGCTGGTATTAACATCTCACCTTCTACTGGTGAGGAAGTGAACCTCCGCCTTCATCGGAGAGAAGATGAAAGCCTGACCAACCGAGCTAACGTACTTAGACATAAATTAATGGTTCAAAAATCTCTTAAACCGAGGCTTTAAATTTTCCTCCCAAGAGAAAAGTTGTGGAATGTTCACACATCGACTATATCGGAGATTCTACCAATTTCATCAAACTCCTGTGATCTGAGCGTTCATTTTCACGAGCGAGCGTGCGACTGTGTGAGTCTATGCTTAGACGCCTGGTGCCCAGTGACGATAGGCTGAAGAATCTGCGTGTATAATGGCTAATGTGTGCGCAAATTATGGATCCGCCATAGAGATTTGGGCCTCTTTACTGTATACGGCGACGTATAAAGCAGTTCCATGCTTGATGAACAGTAATCTGGAATGACTATTCTTCGGAAGCGGTCATATATCTATGATATCAAACTCATTTGATTTCGCTACGACTCTGAATGAAGTTTAACATATTTATTGGCAAACTATACATGTACACTTGCCGTGTGATAGTCCCATATAAAGTTAATGTTGCTGAATCGGGAACAGATCTCCAAGCATTCAACAGATTACATAAGGAGTACTCCCTTTCATATGTGAGGATGTCCAAATGTCAACAAAATACAGACGGTGAGGGAGGTAGAGAGAGAGGGAGGGTTACCTCTGAGAGCCAATGTACGGATGTGGAGCTAAACACCAAGTGAAGGGAGGATGGAGGAAAGAGACGGCCATGGAAATTTCCTGCTACAACAGCCGGGAAGCACTGTTCATAGCCTTCCATGTACTTTTGTTGTTCCAGAAGAAGACCATTGAAATCGTTAGATGGAAGGTCACAGAGGAAAAACTGTATTGGAGAGCTGCAGACGTGATCGCCGTTTCCTGTTTCGGACACGGTATCGCTTTCCATCCGTCGGTACTTCCTGATACAGTCAATCATGAATTGCATGTTTCTCCAGCAGTTAGGGCCGCTGGCACAACCCATATCCGCCACACAGAACACTTCCTTGACGGCATCATCATCTTCGCTGAAATTTCTGGATTTCCTCAACCCCTCTGCCCAGCAGTCGCTTGTCTTCTGCTTCATTCGTATGCTGGCTTGCTGCTCAGCGATGGCCTTTTCTAAAGTTGGTCGACATAGCAGAAGCGCAAGATTTTGTGGAGCAGAATTGGAAGTATAGCTAGCTTCGTGCTCTGAAGAAAGCATAGGACATGCTCCAGCTACGGTACATTCTGCGCCCAAGGTTCTTGCCATTGTTCAATGTTGGTACTGGGTGCTGTTCGCTCAATGTTGCCTGCACTCCTCTCAACCTTATCACGCCGTCTCGGACCGTCATTAGCCTGATAACTAATAGCCAGTGATTTCCACTAAAATTAGCTGGAAGAGTGCTTGTCTCTAAAGTCAGTCTGAAAACAAGTTCGTGTCATATCCTTATTGGCTTCACGTGAAAAGCGACAAAAGTTTGTCTTTTCGGTTTCTTTCATGGATTAAATATAACTCTTCAGCAAAATGCCCTTGCCGCCCATGAAATCTCGATTCTCGATTCAAAAAAATGGATTTCTTACCAAACTTTTATCAATAGTAGCGACTTCCGAATAAGTCAACATGTTCTTCATAGCTTCGATTTTTTTTTTTCTTGGCATGTGAGAGATCGACGTACAAAAATGTGGCTAAGTTGGAAGGCATTTGCAGAAATTTTGTTTGGATGGGTGATCCAACAGGAAGGGAGTGCACAAAATCGAATGAGCAATTTGTGCTGTTAAAAAAGACTTAGGCGAGCTTGAAATTCTTGACATTGAAGGTTTGACCGATAAGTTGGTGGCCAAATGGTTGATTAAAGCATGTAGCAATATGGATGCCTCCTATGCCAAATTGATTTTTAGAAACAAAAGTACATTTACATTAGTGGGTCTGCCTTGTTGAAAGGTTCAAGATTTACTCACTTTGTTGCTCTCTCATTTTTTGGTTACTTCTACAAGCTCGCACTTGGTTTGTTCACTGTGGAAAATTTGGAAAAAGATGAAACCTTCTTTCAAGATCAATGAAGTGTGGAAGTGGGCAGTCGGTATTAAAGAAGACAATTTAATCTAATTCCCAATCAAGGGAATTAACGAAGTTGAATCAATGGAGCTCCAAAGGGTTTCGTATGTGGAAGCACCTCTAAAATGAAGACAAAAGACAATGGACAAGACTTTAGAACATTACCTGAGATAGGAGAGTGGACTACGAAGACATGTGCCTGTTAAGAAACAAAATCATTGCTTCGGAAAACTACCTTCGTCTCAATCAAGATCACCCTTCAATTGATATGGTATGGACCAATGGCAACAACTTGGAAAAAAGTGCGACTTTCGAGAAGAATATGGAGTTTCATTTAGACTCACTTAATACGAAGAATATGGAGTTTCATGTCTTACTTAATAGGAAATGTCCTCTCGCCAGCGGAGTATAAGATAGGATTTTATATTCGTGGCCTTGTGGCATCCCTCATTCCGAATAAAAAAAGAAATTTATGTGCCAAACTCTCCGCTAAGAAATTTGGACTAATTTTTAAGCAAGCGAAATTTTTGTGACCTCTCCAAAGTGTAAGCATTGCCTCACTAGTAGAGAATCCTTGAGACACCTCTTTTTTTTATCCACAAGGAGTGTTTTGGTTTGGCGGGCCTTTGGGAGGCTTTTGGATTTATAAACTCAAATAAACAACAAACAAGCATTTCTTGGAGAAGCGATCGGTTGCTTTGCTATCTTGTGGAATGGAATCAAGGGAGAAGCTCACTGGAAGATAAGGTTTTTGTTTTTAAGAACAACAAAATTCGAGGTATATAGCCCCCCCCCCCTCATGAGGAGGAAAAAAGGGTTATTAACCTTCTTTGTTACTCACTTTAACAAATTTGTAGTTACTTGTAGCTCTAGGATTCTGGCCAACTCGCAAACCTAGATTTCCTACTACCTTCGGGCCATCATTGTTTTTTCTCCCATGGGTCATCCTATCCCTATTTTCCTAGATACATGGGGTCTAAGGGAAATACTCTCACTCATGGATTTCTCCACAGGTTATGAATAAGGTAGGGAACAAAGCATAGACCTTGGGATACCTTCTCATCTAAGTCACTAGAGTCACCTGTGCCATCATTGGGTACACGTGTGGAAGGACCAACCATCAAGGAAGTCAAAGTACTAGCACTTCTTAGAGGATCACCCATTCCAATAGCATTCCGCCCAAGGACAAGAATTTATTTTCCTAGTACTAAGCCCTAGTTTCTTGATGATTGTAGGAGTAAAGATACTTAAGGTTAGCACTACTTTGGCGCCTTCAAATTGTCTTCTTGGGCTCATTGAATCCATTTTATGAGAGTTTATTTGGGTACAAAATTGGGCAAAATTACAAGCTGATTTTATAGTTTTTGGATAGTTTAGACTATACAAATGGAAAGATAGGCCCAAAGATCAAACTTGGAGCTACATGCACTTGTGTTTCTGTCTCCCTTGTAGTGTACATTCAACTTTATCGTTGATATTTCAGCTTTTGTGTCTTCCTATAGATTTCTTGGAAGGTTTTTAGTTGTGGTTGGAGAAGCCACCCCAAATTTACATAGGTTTTTTGCACCTAAAGAACGGAGTTGATAGAAAGTTGCTAGTGATTGTGCTATAAATTCAAATTCTCAGTGCCATTTTACTGCATATATTGAGTACATACACACCATGTATGATTTTATCGATACCACTTATGTATGTCCATGTGTTCATTGATCCAACAATCAAATTTTTGCATAAAGCCTTTGATATTTGTAAAAAGGGTTATGGTGAGGTTTCTGTAACTAGGAGACACCCAAGTGTTGGGCTCTTTTTTATGATGTGGGTGGAAGTCTTACCTAGTCTCTCCATAGGAGACGTATGCTAATTGTTCATAGGTTCTTGATAAGCATAGTTGGCTTCTTTCAGTTAAGTCGTTGTATGCAATTAATGGAGTCATTGATTCAATATGCAAGTTTACATGTCATTACTCATATTTCTATGAGTTTTTGACATTGCTCACATGCTAATTTTGCAGAGAAGACTCTAGCAAATTTTTTCTAGATTCTAGTTTTTAATCTATACAATGGTTGATTTTACTCCTTGACACACTTATTGGTGTGAGCACATACATTCGCATGGCATCCTTTTGGTTGGTCATTTTCGTTCATTGATCCATTTTCCTAGTGATACTCTCTTCATTTTTTCTAGATAAATTTGTAGAGAATTCACAACTCCTTATACCCCGATCTAGAATGGTGTAGCTAAGAGGATGCAAACAGGGTTCCGTGCTAACTGTATGCTGCTAAGATAATCACAATAAATTGTGATAGGCTTTTGCACTTCCACATCTAAATCCGCAACTAGCATCTCCAGTCATGATGCCTCACATGCTGCCATTGCAGCACCTCTATACTCAGCCTCTGTACTCAACAAAGCAACAGCGGGTTGCTTCTTGCTGCTCCATGTAATAGCTGCACTCCCAAGTGAGAATAGAAAACCACTAGTAGATCTTCTATCTGGAATGCTACCAACCCAATCGGCATCAGTGTATCCATAAACCTGCAAATCTACACCTGCTTCATAAAACAATGCATAATCCAAAGTGGCACTCACATAACGTAGAGTGCGCCTTAGAGCATCCAAATGTGGCTTGCTGGGAACCTGCATAAACTAACTTTCAAGTCCAATGGTATAACTTAGATCAGGCCTTGTAATTGTTATTGATACCCCATCCCATTTAATTGACTTATTTATTTGTTTTTTATTGACTTATTTAACACTCTTATTTATTTTTTATTTTATTTTATATATTTCCAAGATAAAACATTTCTTTTTCTATTTTCCAACATCGCTAAGATTATTTCCACATGCTTAGTGCTAGGTTTTGGTTCTATATAAGGCCATGGAACCTACCCATAATACCGACGATTTTGGTACATCACTCCTACCCGGGGTATGGATCGAGCAACAATGAGAGCTTTTTATGACACAAACTCCAACATGCCCAAAACATGATTAAGGAATGGGATGCTACACTCCAACAATGCAGAGTGATGATAACAACCTAGTTAAGGTGGTGAAGGCCATTATCACTTCCCAAGAAGAAGGGATGCATTCCAAGATTGATGCAAAAAAATTCCAATTTTCTTGATTTGATGGGTGAAAGGATGGCCAATTTGATCTTTCATGGCTATCCCCATTTTATGACTTTTGTTCTAACGAGTCGTATTCTAAAATTGAAAAAGTGAAATTTTTTACTAATTATTTGGTGGGTAAGGCCTAGTTATGGTGGAATGTTTTGCAGCATAGCACCAACTTGTTAAAAATAAAGAAGCAAGACCATATATATTTCACAAAAAGGATTTTATTAAAAAAGAAGGAAAATACAAAAATGAAAATTGAAAGCATTTACTTTATCAAGTAGTGGAGGCCAAAAGAGAATCAATCAAAAGAGAATAAAATCCAAAAACTGAACCGGAAGAGGAGTGGCTGCTCAAAGTAGTGGAGGAGTTATGGAGAAGCTCTCAAACTCATCATGAGAGCTCATGGTCACTTGGCTATAAACGAGGCAAGGGAGGACACTCAAGAATAGAGGAAGAAGGTGTTGAAGTCCCCTTGTAGGTAGTTCATTTGCTTTTATTCATTTCGTTTTCTATAGTCTCACTGACTATGTCTAGCTGCATACCATTTTTTGGGTAGCCTAAGTGCGAGAGTCACATCTCTCAATGTATATATCCATGATTAGAGTTTAAATATTTGTTGAGAAGCTCATCTTGTGTACTTCCTCTATCTAAAATAGTTTTGTGAGATTAATCATAGTATGTGAGTTATTTAGTTTTTAGTGAAGTGTATTTTTCAGCCTAATTGAGTGGACATGTAACCTATCTTGAGGCAAAGAGTTGCCAAACCAAAAATACTCCAAACTGAGTTTTTGATAGCTCATTTGAAAGCTGTTTATGTCTAATTTGCGTGAACAAAGTTTCAAGTTCCTTGTCTTCTTCAATTGATACTACTTTTCACTCTAAGGTTTAGCTTTAGGTAATAGTCTTGATCCTGAGTAGGTTCTCTACACTTTCTGCTACGCATAGGAGAGGAATTCTCCAACAATTGGTATCAAATCCCAACAATACAGCATTGTAGCCTGAAGAGGCAAAGCATTGGAACTAAATTAAAGAAAAGGAGAAGTTACAAATTAAGGGGGAGCTCTTAAAGTCAAGAAAGAGTGCCACACCATATTTGAGGTAAACTTCAAACTTGGAGGTTTTCAATGGCTGATTTAGGAAAACAACTTGAGAAGTTAGATAAAGATAATTTTCTATCTTGGAGGTATAGATTGGGAAGAGAGGAATCAAAGGGTGACGTTACTCATTTCACAAGTTATTTCTAACACTATGATTGGTCATGTGCAAGGCTTAGAGATAGCCAAGGAAGTTTGGGAAGCATTGGAGAAGGTGTATGGTACCTCAACAAGGTCTCGGAAGATGGAACTCAAGAATAAGCTCAACACTATGAAGAAAAGCTCATACCAAAGCATTCGTGAGTATACATTGAAGACCAAGGAGCTTTGATATTAGCTAGCATCAGTTGGATGCAAGATAGAAGAGGAAGACATTGACCAGACAGCCCTCAATGGCTTGAGGAGTGAAGAGAAGTGGAAGCCCCTCATCTCAAATATTCTTTATAGAGACCCTCTACCAACATTCAATGAGATTATAGCAAATCTTGTGGCTGAAGAGGCTGCTCAAGGACAGCCATAACCAAATGGTATATGTAGGTCAAGGTAGAGGAAGGAACTCAGCAAGAGGCTCACGAGGAAGAAGTGCAATATATGGTATAGATTATGATGAAACTTATAGTCCTATGGCAAAGATGACAACCATGAGGACACTCGTAGCCATTGCGGTATGTAAAGGTTGGAAATTATGTCAATTAGATGTGAAGAATGCTTTTTTAAATGGTTATATTTCTGATGATGTTTTCATGGAGCAACCACAAGGATTTAGAGAAGAAAGGTATCCAGATCATGTATGTAAGCTCAAGAGAGCTTTGTATGGTTTGAAGCAAGCCCCAAGGGCATGGAATTATAGATTTGTAAAGTTTTTGAAAGAACTTGGATTCCAAGTGTCTAAAGCAGATAGTAGCTTGCTTGTCAAAGCAAGTGATGATTGGTTCATATACATGTGCATATATGTTGATGATATAATTCTTACAGGTACAGATGAGAAAGGCATTAAAAGCCTAAAGAAGCAAATGGAGATAAGTACTTGTGGAGATAACTAAAGAAGCAAATGGAGAAAGGTACTTGTGTTATGTGGGAGATAAGTTAATTTCTTGGTGTTCAAAGAAGCAACACACAGCTGCTTTATCATTTACAGAAGTAGAGTACAAAGGTATGGTGGAAGCTGCAAAGGAAGTGATATGGCTAAAGACTCTCATGAAGAGTTTTGATATCATACAGAGTACACCCACTATTCGTGGAGATAACATGAGTTCATTGTATTTAGCTGTTAATCCTGTTTTTCATGCCAGGACCAAACACATTGAGATTCAGTATCACTTTCTAAGAGAGAAGGTGATGGATAAAGAGATTGAAGTAATACATACTTCAACAAAAGATCAGATAGCTGATATGCTAACCAAAAGCTTGGATGGGCCAAAGCTATAGAGATTCAAAGACATGGTAGGTATAAAGAAGATAGAGAAAACCTCGATTGATGATTGAGGGGGAGCTATTGGTGCAAGGCAATCAACAATTGATGTTTTGATGAAGAATTGAAGTCAAGGATTGAAGACAAGGTTCAAGTTGTGAAGCATGAAGGAAGCATACATCCAGAAGATGAAGATGTGTACACATATGTATATTAATACAGAGATAGTTGACTTATACTTTTGTATAGTCATGAACTTGTAAATATTTGCCTATATATATAAAGGAAATGTCGGGGAAAATATGGGAGAGTGTAGAATACAAGAATTAGAAGAGTTTAGACACTTAAGAAGTATGAAGATTAGTTCTCTCATCCAATTGTAAAATTCCTTCAGGAATGAAAGAAAATTGCACCTGATGTTTCTGTGCATTCTCCTTCTGTGCTTGATCATTTCAAGAATCCTTTTGTAGACATTTAATTCCATAGTTAATGAGTCTATGGTTAAATTTTGAGAGTCTAATTGTTAAACATACTATGAGAATTATGAGTAGGAACATTCATATGTGAAGAAGTGTTCACTGTTTCCTGAAAAAGGCGCAATCTCAATGGTCAATGATTTGATCATTTCTCAGTGCACAGGTTAAAGTTTTGCATGAGTAAGGAGTCAAAATTTAAGTTAGAAGGTAAGCCATCTATGGCTAAAAGAATTTGTATAAACGGGTTCTAGATTGAGAGAATCAAGTGTTAGAAGTTACAGGTGTCTAAATTGACTTTTCAGAAGAGCAGTTTTAGACATAGGTAAATTGTTGAAATCATTTCTCAAGATCTACTAAATCTTTTGGAGTGATTCAACTTGGAGAAGGTGCGCAAACTGTAGGCAACACCTTGTGCAAAGTTTCATAAAAAACTTTACACAATTGATAAGTTAATGAGAGAGATATGTGCAACAGACTTTCTATGTAATCATCTTCTTCATAGTTTTTCAAAATCTTTATAATTGATCACTGATCCTCTAAAATTGGTGAAGGTTTGAGTTACTCTTGTTATAGAGGTGCTCTAACTTGAAGAGTAGCTTGTTCTTTTGGAGATTAACACTCTCCATCATCTATCTATCTACCTATCTATCTATCTATCTATCTATCTATCTATCCATCTATCTATTTATTTATCTATCTATCTAGCTATCTATCTATCTATCTATCTATCTATCTATCTATCTATCTATCTATCTATCTATCTATCTATCTATCTATCTATCTATCTATCTATCTATCTATCTATCTATCTATCTATCTATCTATCTATCTATCTATCTATCTATCTATCTATCTATCTATCTATCTATCTATCTATCTATCTATCTATCTATCCATCTATCTATCTATCTATCTATCTATCTATCTATCTATCCATCTATCCATCTATCCATCTATCCATCTATCTATCTATCTATCTATCTATCTATCTATCTATCTATCTATCTATCTATCTATCTATCTATCTATCTATCTATCTATCTATCTATCTATCTATCTATCTATCTATCTATCTATCTATCTATCTATCTATCTATCTATCGGTCTGTCTATCTTTCTATCTATCTATTTATCTATTCTCCCATAACTTGTATATATGCCTATAGCCCTAGTGGGTTACTTATCTTTGTACATTCTAATGGTAATACATGTAGTATTCTGTGTTTTGCTCCAAGCTTCTTCTTCTTCTTCCTTGTGTTGTTCAGATGCTTCCATAGACATCTAACTCCATTAACACATACATGATGCCTAGACTTCGAAAGAGACTTGGACTAGTTCTCTCACATTGTATGAGACCAATAAAAAGGCACGGAACTTGTAACTCAAGAACAAGCTACATAAACTAGAGAAAAAGGGCATGTTGGTAAGTGAGTACACCCTAAAAATCAAAAGCATATGTGAGTCACTTGCATTTATTGGTGTGAATGTAGATGATGATGATGATAAGGTGAAAGTGTGCTTTTGTGGTTTAGGAGCTATGTATAAGCAGTTGAAAACTTCTATACAGACTAGGGAAAATATTTTGAATTTTTTTGATCGTGTATCCATGTTGATTAGTGAAGAAAAGAATCTAGTTGAGGACTCAAACTCCCAAGGAAAATCTAGTTCTGAGCGGGTATTCTACTCTGGAAGAGGTGATGAGTGTCTTCTAAAACAGGTGCAATCTCAATGGTCAAAGAATTGATCAGTTCTCAGTGCACAGTGTAAAGTTTTTCTCAAATGAGGAGTCAAAATCTAAGTTGGAAGGTAAGCCATCTGTGGCTAAAAGCATTTGCTCAAACGGGTTCTAGTTTGGGAGAACCATGTGTTAGAACTTGCAGGTATCAAAATCAACTCTACAAGAAGGTAGTTTCATACATAGGTAGATTGTTTGGATCATTTCTCATAATCTACAAAACATTTTGTGATGTTTGAACTTGGAGAAGGTGCGCAACCTTTAGTGCACACTTGGTACAAAGTTTCATCATTTATACATTTGAATAGTTAATGAGTGAGTACTGAGCAGCAGACTTTTCTATGTAGTGACTTTCTTCATAGTTAGCTAAAGTCTTGATAGTTTGGCACTTCTCTTCCAAAATTGGTTGAAGTTTAGAGTTATTCTTGATATAGATGTGGTCTAACATCAAGGATAGCTTATATTTTGGAGATTGACACTCTCCATCAGTGGCATGAGAGTAGGACTATCAAATTTGAAGGAAAGGAAGACCTCGACTGCTGCAGATATACAAAATTCAAACTTCGAGGATTCAAAAGGACAAAGTGTAAAATAAAAGCTGAATGGAGACACACAAGAGCAATCAAAAGGATCAGAAGAAGTAAACTTTGAAGCTAAGGTACATTCATTCTTTATCACGTTAAAGATTTGATAGTACAAATGAAGAAAGGATGGGAGATCGTCTCCAATTTTGAGAAGTTGGATAGAGAGAACTATCTAGCTTGGTCTATGAGGATGGAAGCTCATCTTATGAGCAAAGATCTGATGGGATACATCATAGGAGAGGAAGAAAAGCTAGAGTTCAAAGATCCTAGTGTTCCAGCTAGGGAGGAGCTTGCAGATTTAAAGATTTGGATGAAGAAAGACACTCAAGCAAGGAGCATAATCTATATGGAAATGAATGATTATTTTCTTCCTCATATTAGAGGACTTGAAAGTGCAAGTGACATATGGAGTGCTTTGGAAGAGCATTTTCAGAATACAACCAAATCAAGGAAAGCATCATTATGGGTAGAGTTTACTACATTCTGGTTCATCACACTCTGGATCAAATCTAGGCACTTCTTCAACTTCAACCTGTACTTCATTATTCTCCTCTTCATCAAATATATGAACCTTTGATTTACCTTTCTTTTGATTCACAACTTCTTCAACACCTGCATTAATATTGATTATACCTGTATACTAAGTACCTTGCTCATCAAATGTAACATCCTTTGATATAAGGAATTGTTTTGTGGATGGACTCCACAACCTATATCCCATCTTCTTATCATCATAACCAATGAATACATACTTTTCAGCTTTAGGTTCCAATTTGTGCCTTAGTTGGGATGGCACATATGCATATGCCAAACATCCAAATACTTTGCAATGGTCTAGAGTAGGTCTCTTACCCCACCATGCCTCATATGGTGTCATACCCTGCAAAGCTTTACATGGTAACCTATTGACCAAATAAGTAGCTATATTTTTAGCCTCGGCCCACAAGTAATTTGGGCAAGTTTTCTCCTTCATCATGGATCTTGCAAACTCAACAAGAGTTATATTTCTCCTTTCTGCTACACCATTTTGTTGAGGAGAGTACCTGCAAGTAATTTCCCTTTTTATACGTGCATTCCACAAGTAATCACTGAACTCATTAGAGAAATACTCTTCCCCTCCATCTTACCTTACTCTCTTCAACTTATGACCTGTAATTCTCTCTGCATACACATGATAATGTTTAAATGTATTGAACACCTCTGACTTATCTTTGATCACATAGATAGTGATCCATCTAGTAGCATCATCAACATAAATCACATAGTACCTTGAACCATTGATACTGAAATCCTTTGATGGTCCCCATACATCTGTGTGTACCAACTCAAGCTTCTCTGAATACATAAAACCATGCTTGGAATAAGATTGCTTATGAGCCTTACCTAATTGACATGACTCACATTTGTATGTCATATGTTGACCTACAACATTAGGCAATCCAAGCATTGAACCATTGTTAACCATATCTTTGATACCTCTTTCATTAAAATGTCCAAGCCTTTTGTGCCAAAATCTAACTCAGAGATCTTATGTCCTCCATAGGTGAACAAGGCATGACCAACATTACCTTGGATCTTCAATGTGAACAATCTTCCTTCTTTCTTCCTTGAAATAATGTGTTTATACCTATTGCTAGGGTCTTCCACAAACACTCCTTCATTAGTGAATCTAACTTCATAACCTTTTTCAACAATTTTTCCTACACTTATCAGATCCTTAGGAATTGTAGGAACATACAAAACCTTACTCAAGAGAGTAATTCCATCCTTGGCCTTCACAGATCCAATTGACTTCACATTGTGCTTTGTATTGTCACCTGTTTGAACTACATGATTAGTTACCTTATTTTCCAAATCAAGTCATCAAGGCTATGTTACCACTGAGATGATTGCCACATCCTGAGTCAATGTAGAAGACTCTTTGATATTCACTTTGCCTTTCACAAGATGCATTCATTATCAATGTTGAATCTTCCTTCTGATCTGAAGCATAATTGTAGTAGGTATTGTTGTATTGTTGACTTTGGAATCCTCTACCTACATTTCTTCCAAAGTAACCTCTACTACCTCTACCTCTGAAATTACCTCTTTGATTCCTGCCACCCCTTCCTCTTGAATTAAAATTCTGATTATATCCACCATTACTGTGAGTATTATGCCAACATTCATTAGCTAAGTGATTTTTCTTACCACAAATCCAGCAAGCTTTGACTCCATCTCTATTACTCCTACCTCTTCCTCTACCTTTGCCACCTCCTCTTGCTCTTAGGAAGTTGGCTTGGCTAGTTGTACCTTCATCTTCATTTGTTTGTTGCTTCCCTTTGATATTCTTCTTATTATCCTTTGAATACATTGCATGACCTGCACTTTTATCACTTTCACCTTTGACATCTTGCTCAAAGGTTAACATATGTCCTAGCAACTGGTTTAAGTCACGAGTAAAATGATCAAGTGATAATTCAGTAGAAAAAATGAATGGTTTCCATTTGCCATCACCTCTCAACCCTGTGAGGATTTTCCTTACCAATTTATCCTCCTCAATATCTTCATCAACTGCTCCTAATGCATATGCAATGTCCTTCATCCTTGTTACATAGTGTGAGATGGATTGAGAGGACTTCTTCT